>OX451206.1:47942205-48197949 GCA_949628255.1 Macrophya alboannulata | reverse complement strand
TTCTCCACCATAAATCTAACTGAGAATTGCTCAGGGGTTTCAATTATCTGACATATGTTACATGCCTATCGTAATATGCCTACCTTCAAAACTTGGAATGTGACCCAAGGATTAGCAAATACTTGAAATCCCTTGGGTCAAACTTTTCTCAAGAACAATGTGAAATTCGTCTAATGGTTCTAATATCTGGATCAGAAAAGTAAGCAGTTGGGGACTTCTTAGGAAGGATATCTCTTCGTACATATCTGTAGTTGAACGTGCCTCGCTCATCGGAGCCAACATGCGATGAAGCAGATGTTCTCTGTTTGATAACAGTATAAAATATATTGTAAATAACTGTAATATTTTTGTAAAATAATAAAACGATGATTATTTATGTGAAAAAGCGCATATATACCTAGCTGCCAGACAGACAAATAGCTGAAACTTTCCATCTTTGCCCAGAGTATGACTAGATGTGTTAATTTGATCGATAAGATGACAGTAACATCTTAAAATAGTGAATCGTTGATTATTTTCCGTGAGTGCTCTTCTATCTCTGCTCAGTCTTTGTGAGTATTCATCCATTTCCTCTAGTAGAGATATTTCAAAGTTTTCCTTCACCCGGACTGTGGTGAGTTAAGAAATTAGAAATTTACTCAACGATTTGATGAGGATAATATTCGTACACAAATTATACAAAGCTAATATTAACTCTGTGATCAGATAAGTGAAGTAAAATTATTTACCTAGGTAATCCCAAACGTAAAGATTTTTACCAAACAATCTTTGGCTTTTGAATCCGAAGAGAAATGTTTGTTCTAGGGATGGCACTAAGCCACTCTCACCGCAAAGTAAAGCAGTTAAAGATCCGTCCTGAGGTTCTCTTCTGTAGTGAAATTTGACAATGGCATTAACTGCCTCTCCTGAAACCAAAAATCATCTTTATTTACATAAATGTAAAAAGGAATTTGTTTCATCACGCGAACAATCGATGATAAATTTGTTCAAAAACAGTATAATCTTATTTTTACCAAGCATGTGCTGTAGTTCTATATGTGAGAGCGTTATTCGTCTCGGAATACTCGGCGATCTGCATCTGGGCGGTGTGGAACATGACTCAACAAGTTCATCGCTGTCTATACTTTTGGGTACTAAAGCACCGACCAATAGTCTCTCAGTTGATCCGTCGTCTATTCCTCTTCCAAGCCATCGTCCACAAGGAAATTTGAAAGTGTGTCCTGTTACTTCATTACGAACTACAACGTGTTCCACCATCCATTTTGGAGATAGACCGGTGTTATCGTGTCCTATCCTCAGAGTTGATAATACGCCAAGGTTTTTGTGCTGTCATGAGATAAAGGTAGATGATTATATCACTGATAAATATAGATTAGAATTTATAAGAGAGACTTTGAGACACCTACGTGAAAAACAAACTCTAAAGCTCCTCTAGGAATTGGAACAGGATTTGTCTCGCACAAAGTACCAGAAATAGCAACCCAACTGTTCGCCGAAGTTGTAGCAGCACTGGCCTTTCTACTAGGAAATATAACTACTCTGTAGGGTAATTTTGTTGTCGGATAATTATTTGTGAAACAGAAGTAGTCAACGGCGTTTAAAGTTAGGAGATGATATAGGAACTGTTCTTTTTCCTCTTCACATCTTAAGAAAGCAGAACGTTTGTACTGGCTCCTGTGAAGTATAAAAAGCGAACGATTATTAGAACCAGAAAGAAAGCCAATCAATTTTTGGCAAAACCCATTCAACCTGTTAAATTATTACCTTACTAAAGCCGTGTCCGATAATAACGTTTTCAAATGCCTCGACAACAATTTCTTTTCTAGTGCAAGACGCACCCAGGCTCTGGCATAGCCGATATGAGTTTTAATATCTGTCATTGCTTGGACATTTCGTATATCAAAGACCAGTGAGTCAGGTAATGGTCTCAGATGTTCTGGACCAACTGATTTCCGCTCTCCGGGTGATTTGTGTCTTTCTCTTCCTCGAGTAGGAGATACATCTGTCTCTAATGCCAGATTGGATAGATCTGTATCCATAAGAATGTCGTTATTTATGAATAATGGTAGCTAATATTCGAATGATTAATAAAAAAACTAAAGTTTGTGCATTTTTATGTGTAGAATAATGTATACAGTAGTGCAGACTTTGACAGTGTTTATTGAATCATCACCAAAGCATATGTTAGAGTAACTAAAACATTGGCGTAAGATCATTTCAGTCGGTTGATGATGCTGGAATTTTAGCAGCCTACATGTTTTATCAGGTGAACTGTGTGAATGTTGATAAAACTGAAGAATAGGAAATAATCTTTCACCAAGCCATTGAGCAACGCTTACCATTAAAATTCTCCTTGAGATAGGAGGCTATTTCAAATATGTTTCTGCTCTTAATAGATGAAACCAATAGATCCGGCAACCCAAAAAACTTATTCGATGATTTCTTGACTATTTATAACATAAAAATGAACAAGCAAACGTAAGGATAACATAAATGATAAAGTACAATATGTAAATGTAAAATAAAATTTCGATTCATTGATAAACTACAGTAGAAACATGCACGTTACATATACATATAACATCAATATAAAGTATGAACAATAAGAAAACGAGAGTGCAGAGGCAGTGATTCTCAGATATTGCACAAATATAATATATGATAGCTAATATTCTGCATTATTTGCTTCATCAATAGCGTTGGCTAATTAAGCAAAACTCTGAGAAGACAATGTTATGGCAATCAAATGAAGAGTCATACTATTAACAAACTAATAATACAGAATATGTGTGATTGATTTGTAGTGTAACACCAAGGAACGTACAATCAAGGCGCTTCCTGAGGACGCACCAAGCGAGTGCTGCATTTCCAAGAGGTGATAAATACTGTATTAGTTATACGGAACGAATGTTAAATATATTTTATGATCATTTCATATGATTTATCCTAAAATTCATCCGTTGTTAGCAGGTAATAAACGATGTATAAGCACATGTGAAAATTAGACACGATCAAAAGCAGATGATATTTATTAGAAACAATGATTTATTGATTCTTAGAAGCTTATATAATACTGATAAAAAAATTATCAGCGTTTGAAATTACCTGGGGTAAGAAAATTGGGATCTATGGTCTTTGTCGCGTCATTGCATTCGTCTAGTTCCTGATATGTTGTGAGATGTGACCACAGTGCGCTTTTTCCCTGTTTATTTTGTAGTCCGTGACTCCAAACTCTTTCTAAAAGATCACATAGGCTAGCAACCAACGTGTTCTCTTCAACATCGGATAAGAATTCACCTCCGTGACCAAGCTCCACAGCTTCAGATCCCATCTTTTCAACCAGCATTCGTTTTGTTTTGGACTTACAGTCCTGAAATTTTTAATTGAGCATCAGACAACCGACTAATTTCATTCAATCAAAAGATTTCCGCTAGTTTTGTCCAGGGGTTACACACCTTGAGCAATTTTTCAACAAAAGTCCAGTTAGCTTGCGCAATGAGAGCTGGGCTCATGTCTGTAGAGAGCTTAGTTTGCGGTCGAGGGGATTGAGATTCTTGTGGTGTTTGTAATTTCCCGCTTGCTTCTATCATCTTCATTTTATACTTCCATTGCGTTTGGCCTCTCCGACTGCTGTTGACAAATTAATTGTGGCATATTAGTTTTTTCGCGAGTGTTCACACGAACAATTTTATACACAGTTTGTAGTTGAATTTAAAAGAACGTAATTCTCACTGATAACAGATACTATCTACAACCTGTTTCTATTCATATATTTGTATCTGGCTGTAAACTATGAAAGTAATGATATTTTTTTTGATTATAAAATAAAACTAGACATGCAACAACAGCGTCAATGTAACTCGATAAATTATTATCTTACCGAAGTAGACTACATGGAGTGCCAAGAACAAGAAACAGTATGATTATTAATTAAATTTTCACAATAAAACTTGAATCTCAAGAAATAAAAATGTAGTAATAGACTACCTCTGTGTTGGCTCTTTGTTTAGGGCGACACTGTCAAGAAGTGGAAAGCTTCGAAAATAAGCTGCTC
This sequence comes from Macrophya alboannulata, assembly GCA_949628255.1. NCBI lineage: Eukaryota > Metazoa > Arthropoda > Insecta > Hymenoptera > Tenthredinidae > Macrophya > Macrophya alboannulata. The sequence continues at coordinate 48,193,895 of OX451206.1, read as the reverse complement.
TGTGTGGAAGAATTTCACTAGGTGGAACAGCCTCCAATTCAACATTAGCCAGTCGCTGTTCTAGCAGCTTTTGTGTTTCAGTTATTGCTTGGCAAACCTCGTAACAAGGAGATCGGACGATGCCTTCCCCAACTTTCTTTCTGCATGGAGAAAATCATTCACATAAATTAAAATTGATAATTATGATCAAGAAAATCTTTCAAACTTACTTTAGCTGCGAAATTCTTTGATCAAAGACTCTGACATTTGGTTCCAACTCGCTCCAAGTAGCCAACACTTTGTTATCAACAAGTGAGGCAAACATCTGAGATTCCAAAAACCGAGAAAGAAACGGTAAGTGTTGGGCAGGCTGATCAGACAAAAATGTAGCTTTGTCGAAGACGTGCATGCTGTCTCTGTTGCACAGCCACTCATCTTTGTCCTGTAAAAAATTAAGATACATCTATTATAACGATGCTTCATATTTAAAACAAAGAATATGGCGAGATTATAATTACCTGACTCGGTTGAATCACGAAATGTTCATAGCTAGAGAATATCTGTACAAAACGATTCAAGAATATTTCTCTCAGAGCATTATTGAAGATTAGAGTATCGTGATATTCCTCCTGAGGTGTACGAGTCTTTTCTCTAACAGTGTTGTCAACTGAGTCAATGTCGCCCAAGTTTACTCCTAAATCAGAGATGGAAAAGGAACATTTATTAGAATCACTCGTATATAATGTAAGTAATCATTGTTCTCTTGGCTTGTGTCATGTTACAGTAAATCCATGAAGCAATGATAATTATTTGGAAAGCAGGGTAATTTTTCCACGGTGTTATTTCATAACTGCTGTTTAAATAGCGAAACAAATCAACTCACCTGTCCTCTTGACAATGTCTACTATTCTTTGCAGAGTTTCAGAATGTGGTTCAGGATCTGGTCTATCCCAGTCTAAAACGTCATGCAAGGAATGTTTTCTTCTAGGATGATGAAACCCTGACCCGGGAAGAGTCAAGCTACTGGTCATGATATCTCCGTTAAAATAATTGATGGCCATATTGTCAGTCCTAAGTAAAATTTAAAGAGTTTTAAATCAACGCACTTGGAAACTTCAGAGAATAATGTAAAATAACAGATGTGCTTACTTATCGGGGTGTGGCACTTTGAATTTATTTAGTAGATCTTTTATTTCAGCAATAAATTGCTGCCTATGAGGGAACACAGGCAGCTCTTCGGGTAATTGGATACTTTGTTTATCTATATCTACGTAACACAGGTTCGCCTGTAACACACAAAAATTTAATGATAAAGTATTATGAATTGAATAATGAAAAATATTCACGGTTAATTTATATTTAAAATGAAACTAACTTCGCTGGCAATTTTTAAATTGCCTCCTTCACTTTGAGCATGTAATCCCATCACAAAAGGTACTGGAGCATCGAGAAAGTGTTGCAGGCTGGCTGGCAAAATTGGTACGTACACATGTTGCCATGAGAAAGGAAATAGGAGAGCAGTTATACACTCGGAAACGACCATGAGTTTCTGAAAATCAGCACTTCTCAACAGGACTTGATTCTCTAATAGCAGACAAGTGAATAGTTGGATAACGCAGTCAACTCCGAGCCACGAAAACACATCTTTCAAAGGATAGTCAAGCATGGGTAACTCCTGTGGCAAAGGTGGCTGATGTATGACCATCTCTAGCGGTGCTTTAGCAGGTTCGTCATTAGGAACATAAAATTTCAATGATTTACCAGGGAGAGGAATAGGGACATTGTAAAGAAGGTTGTATACATAAGACTCTAAGCTTAGCCCAGGACCAGGGTGCCTCGGAACACATCTGTAACAAGCAAAAGAAGGTAAAAGTTAGTGACTATAAAATACTCGTTCCATGAGCGTCGATTCTGCTTCTTGTCCTTTTGGATACTGACTTGTATAAATTTGTTAAAAAAGTTCGAGCGGCGTATAGGTAAGGCTGTTGGCACATTAGTGAAATTGACTTTGTCACCAACAACTTGTCTTTGGTTGAATCGTAGTAGCCTAAAGCTGCGCCTGGCGAGTGAGCCGATAGTTTAAAGTGTCTTGGAAGGGATCTAGTGTTGTGTCCATCCTGTCCTCTCCGGGGGCTAAAAAAATTGGGATACATTGACAACAAATTTTTTTAAAGAATCTCAATCACGATCAGTATATATGTAATAAACTTACATAGGAGGTGTGCCGTTCTGTCCACTGCTCAATTCGGTGATATGCATAGCTTGCAGAGTTTGCATAGCAGCGCATATCTTCCTATTCCTACATTCCTCATAGAATAAAAGACTGAAACCGTAAGTTCTGTGTCCATCTTCTTTGGTGAGAACAAATGAGTGAAATGAAGGCTCGATGGAGTGTTTTTGGGTACGGAACCTCAAGCCGCTTGGTAGACATAGCTAAATATAAGAAAATGAGGAAATGTTGTTATCAAAGACCTCTGATTGTGTTCTCGATTTGTTTATAATGAGAAAATGTTCCGTTTCAAAAGCCGAAAAATTTTCGTTTCAGACACGGTAATCCTCGTGCATCGTAACTGAGAAATGAGAGTATATTCCTTTTGGGACGAGCTTGGAGATCGTGTGAAGAGGTTCTCGGCCTAATAAAGCTTGAGAAATGAGACAAGCTGGCTCTTAACATCACTGTGCAAGAGCGTTGTTAGTACAGAGAGTAATTACGCGATATATAGTTAAGGCGATTTCGAGGGAAGAGAATGTGCAGAAATATTTGTTGTTAATGAACAATAATTAAATAAATGTTTCGAGAATTTGTTACGATCGAAATTGTTTTGATTGATGGATTGGAATAAGTCAGAGAATAAGTTGGCGCCCATAAATTTCGTTTCAAATAAATTCTAGTAAGTTCAAGCCCTTAGAATTGACTGAAAATTTTCATATCTTATTCGCTCCAACGGATCATATACCGTGCTAACGATAAGTATAAAGTCTTTAATTAAGTTACCCTCAAGTTTCACCAACTGTTATTGAACTTTTGAAGAACAGTTTTATAGATCGTTTCAGAGTCAGACAAACAAAGATAAGAAAATGACTTTTACGAAGTAGAATTTCTCCCCTGAGACTTCGGGAGTTTAACAAATCGCCACGTTTTATATAATATATATACATATCAAGTTTTTACGCGATTATTTATGCTTCTGAAATTTTTTTTATTCAAACAACAAGAAAAGAACCAGCAAACACGTTCGATAATTAATTTAACGAATAAAAATTCTTGGCAGCTTGCAGACTGAAAGCAGCTTTACACTGCAGAGCATCGCATACAGGGGTAGTAAAAATAAAAAACCAGCAAGTTCACTTGGCACGTGAGCGTACATGCATGAAAAAAAAGGATAAAAAAGAAATAGGTAAAGCAAAGAAAGAAACCAAGAAAAAAAGGGAGGAAAAAGGTGCGTTGAGAAAAAGGTTTGTAAAAGCTGTAATAAGCCGTGAGTAAAAAAAAAGGGTAAAAAAATCTTGTATTTCAAGATGAACTTGCCATGCATACGGCGTTCTTGTCAAAGTGGTTCCAGGGCACAGAGTCCGGGTAGTGACCCAGTACTTTGCCTTTGTAAGCTCTGTCTAGGGGTGTAGATTGCAGTGAGTCACCTAGAACGATGAAAAAGAAAAAAGTAAGATACATAATAAAAAAAAGTCATCAGAATCAGGAAATTACTAAAATTTTATTTATTTTTCACCGTAACGAACAAGCAACGAAAAAGTTATTCAATGTCGATAATGATTCTGCGATAAAAAATGTTATAGAATATGTACGATGTTGTAATGATCTCAGAAGTTGAGGGAAGATTTTACTTTTCCCCTCTTATGACCATTTTCCATATTTTTTTCACATCTTCGTAGTAATCTTATGGATATACATACACATGTATATATTCTTACAATGAAAATTGTATTTATAGCTCTGAGCTGCGAAGGGTTGTTTTATAGCTTTTGCAGCAGCTTTTTGAGTATATGTACATATGTATATATGACTTTTCTTTATGGGTTTTCGTATTTCGAACATTACTTTCTCCGTATTTGAAACGGATTTTTTTTTTTTTTTTTTTTTTTTTATTCAAGATTTACGAATAGGGTATGTATATAAATGTGTGCGAGTACAAAATCCCGCTGTAATTTATTCCTCGGGAGAGGAATACGGTTTAATCAAACCGAAATTTTAACTGCACAAAGTACATGTATAGGTATAAGTAAATGCTAGTGCAGTTATAAACGATAAATGGAAGTGAAAACCGGTGAAAATAATTTATCCAAGGAGTCGAGATATGAATTCAAAATTAAATCTTATATTATACAAGACTTTTTAATTAATTTCTAAACCCTCCAAGCCGAAAGTATGACAGATATTGTGATATTCAAATCTGTTATTCAGTTTCTTCAACACGTTTCAAAATTCCAATAAAGCATGAGGTACGACCCTGCACTTTACGTCTCCGAATAGGTAATAAGGAGTGAAAATAATCTATTTCCATCGCTACTAGCACAAACTGCAACGCATAAACTATGTGAACTCGTAAGTTCTACGAATTCTAAAAGCTCTCTTACGTTAAAGTAGACAAAAATACGTCTTGGGAAAAAAAATAAAAAAAATTAACATCTGAGCCTCGCTGCCCGATTATTTGAAGAATCGAATCGTTTCATATATAATATAGATTTGACGTGGAATTTCTTTGCTCCATTTGATGATAATAAATGGAAAAAAAATTTTAAAAATGAAATAAAATGAGACTAGAAGAGATTTGATAAGCTAGATGATAAAATATTTTCAGATCCGCCCGCATCACTCGAGGCTCATCCTCCAGGGTATAAGTGCGCAGCATATGATACGACGCTCCGGGTCCATAATAATATGTGTCGCGTATGTATTAAATATGAGACGAGCTAAGTAAGTAGCTACTTGATGGTTCTAGCTAGCAGCTTTACATTATCGTAAAACTAGAGTAATGCGGATATCGCGGAAAAACATTCCGCGGTAAAATTTATATTAAAAACGTGTGTGAAAAATAGTGGAATCAAATGTATAAAAAATCGAAAAAAAAACAAAAAAAAAAAAAACCGTTTTATTTCCACCTCAGCGAGTTAGTTTTGCGCAGTTATAGGACAGGTAAGTATATATCGCACGATTCTGATCTGAATAACTAAAACAATGATAAATAGGTCCGCGGTTAAAAGGGCGAGAAAATCTGTCGGAAATGGTTGCTTTATATGCGTGAATAACGTAAATTCGAAAGTAGGTCGAATAATCGCGGAAAACTACTATACATAGGTATACTATAGGTATACCTGCAGAGTGCATAGAGAGTATCTATGTTACATGTAGTACGTGCAGCTTACAAAAAAAGTACTTCCAATCGTCTACAGTTAGAACAATAGACAGACTCAATTCATGTACTATCATCATGATCATTATGTGAACAGAGTTGCGGGGACTCTCGCTGTTCTATATATATCTCCAGTGCTTTTTATAGATCAATCTATGATGCCTGCATGTATACCTATGTATAGGCTACTTTATTATTTTAAAATGTTTTTGATGTTTTTTTTCTTTTTTTTGTTATACCCGCAAGATCTTCTGTCAAACTGCATATATTCATCGCAAAAGATAAATATACCTACACACGGTGACGTGAGCTTTTATAACTTATGTCTTTTGTCAGATGAGAAGAGCGGTTCTACGGCTGTCCCGGCTCGTCTATTCAGTTAATTGACCGTAAAAGAAGAAGTACTGTAGTTATCTGTTCCCGTAGTATAGCCATTGCCATTGTTCTTACTAAAGGAGATTTTATAACGTAATATTACTTTGTTTATTTAATAAAGGCGTATGAGTACCATACATATATCAATGATATATGAAATCAATTTCGTATATATTCATAATTAATAAACCGAATTAAAAATAAAATTTGAGATGGTATGTATGTGTAATAATGATCTCACAAATTAGAGGGTGTTTCCCTTGAAGCTTGAGACATTAATTTAATGTGATTAAAAAAAAAAATTTTTTCCCTAAAACGCCCCCTCGTATATATGTACATATTTCTTTTTTTTTTTTTTTTTGATAAATCTGATTGTGAGAATTAAAATTTAAAAAAGCACCGTGAAAAGTATGGACCCCTTTATTTTATACGCCTTAAAGCCTGCCACGTTCATGTTTATCAACGAGGTCTGCAGTACCAACCGCGCGCGGGAAAAAGACAAGGGTGAATTTTTGACGCATTTTTTTTTTTTTTTTTTTTTTTTTTTTTTTAAATAATGAAACCAGCGGAATATAATTTTCGTTTTATCATACATATATACGCAGTGTTTTGCGATATTATATGATATCGCAGCGGAGCTGCTGCAACTACGACGTTTTAATTCTCCGGTCATGTAATTAAAGCTGTTATTATACCGTATATTGAAGTGTAAGTGTATGAGTATATTGTATACTCGTACGTGTATATACCCACATATTCATATACTTTATGCAATTAGTCCCGGAATAACTGTATCACTTGTAAATTAATTCCAACCTACATAAACCTAAGCCTATATATACCTATATACGTTGTATAAAAACCCGGTGATCACTATAGTTGTTTTTTTAAATTAAGCACAAGCTATGCAGCGTCAGATCTATACACTTCATCTATGTATTCATTATTGTACAGTATGCTGCAAACAGCTATGAAAGGAAGCTTTCATATATAGGAATCACGATATTCAGATATAGATAATGAATTATAATATTAATCCGAACAAATTTTACCGGCGCAATTACGTAATCAACTATAATTTACTTGATTACCAATTAACAATTTCCTCGCTCGTTATAATAAGCATTGTTTAAGAACTACGTTCTATAACAGAGTCCTCCAAGTTCATAGGTCGGAGGTCAGGATTATCGCGTGCTGCACTAAGGCTCTATACACATAACACATATACATATCACGTGTACATATTATAAAGAAGACAAGAGAGAAGAACAATAAGGCAGTTCAGTTAATAACGGTTGTTCAGTATTCTTTGTGCAACGTTGACGCGTTTTTCTGGGATATTTCAGCTTTTAGATATTTTTTATTTTTCGCTTTTTTTTTCATTTTTTGCTTTTATTTCTTCTTGTTTCAGGGTCAACGACCCCGCGAGGGTTCCCTCTGTTCTCTGTCCTCAATTCCCTGTTTCATGTTCCCTAGCTCAACAACTCGGTTATATACAGAGTCGAGACAAATTTAATCTCGAATTAATGTTTCGTTGCAACTACTATAAATGTCAAAAATTTATTTTGAATCAATTTTTGTCGGGTATACAAATTTTTGACATCTAATTTCTGACTCGATGAAAAATGCAAAATCCAGTATACAACTAAAAAATAACAAAAATTTTTTCTATTCTTGTTCAAAATTCAAATATGCAATTTCGCTTTCTCACTGAAGAACTATTTTCAAGTCACCTTCTGCAAGCTTCAAGGTTCGTCGCTCTAATTGGGTCTCGTCTTATTATTATAGAAGTAACCTGCAAGACCTCACTGTTCCTTGTACCTCGGAGATTTAAGGGTGACCTTTAAGCTTTTGCCAAGGTTATTTAACGACGAAAGTTTTAAGTAGCTTTAGCTATACGTAGGAGTGATTCCGTCGAGGCTATACGTATATACATTTACCTATACATATGTATGGAATATTTTTCGAAAATTTAATAATCTAAAAAGATTTTTTTTTTTTTGGTTTGTTCGATCTCAACGAATTGGAGGTGAAATAAAACCGTTTGCTGTCTTGATCAGGATCCAAATTCATGTCTAGGTATAAGATGAATTTATCAGAAGAGAGTAATTTTCTGTAGTTTCGTGAAAAAAAAAATGCAGTGAAGCTTTTCTTTCTCGTTATACTTGTAGTTATGTATATTTCTTTTTTTCTTTCTTTTGTCGTACATAGTCGGGGTGAACGCGAACCACCCGGACGGCAAAAACTTGAAAATTTCTTTACTTCAATTGGCGGAATGCCACCACGACCGTACCAAAGCTATTGAACAAATGGCGTACCGGGTGCTGTCAAGCATCCAAATCTGGGGGGATCAACCTTATTTAGAGTCTTTGAACTCTGAAATCACTTGTCAGTTAGTCAAGCTCAAACAGTGCGAGTAAAAAATCACAAAAAAAAAATTAAAAACATTCATTCAATAATTATAGTATGTGGCATGTAACCAGAAATCGAAACGTTAATATTTCGATTTATTTTACCCCAATTTTTCCTTCCTTTTTCTGATTTTTTATTTTTTTTGTTTCTTTTGTTTTCTTTAAATCGACAGATGCAGGATTTGCGCCGCGGTTTCATTACAGTCGGTCTGTCGGTCTGTCTTTTGATAGCCTCAGAATCTTGGAAGGTGATTTCTCGGTGCATTTAATCAAGACGATAGCGTCCGCCGAAACCATCGGGAAAGAGAGAGATAGAGAATGGCTTTGGGAATAGGGTAAGTCCGTCTCCACCCACCTATACGACCTCAAGGGAGGATGAGATGCCGGTACGATTGCCAAGAAGATAAGAGTGACGAGAGAACAGAGAAAGAGAAAAAGAAAGATAAAGAAGAAGAGAGAGAGAAAAAAAAATAGAAGTGGGCAATGACCAAAAACCCGGAGGCAGGAAGACAACGAGTTGTCTTACGTTGTTAAATAAAGGAAGAAATTGCTCGGAAAAATGAAGACTCAACCTCTTACATATAGGTACATACATATATATGACGTATGAGAATAAAAGTATGGACAGAAGTATAAATCTTTTCCAGAATAATTCAAAATTAGGGATTTAAAATTGTTATCACAAAATCTCGGTCAATGTTTAATTTTTTTTTTTTTTTTCCTTCGGTTTCTGTTTTTCTGTTCTTTTCTCTTCATTTCGGGATGAGAAAAATCAGTTTTAGTTTTTCTCAGCAGTTTGATAAATAGTGTTCGAATTATTTACCGCCCGTAAAGATCAGATTGATCGTTTTCGCAAACGGCATAAAAAGATCACCACCGCGAGGCAAAGTTTGTTAGTTCGTTATTTTTTGTCTCCTTCGTGTGTTTACTTGAATCTTCCCATTTTTTTATTCCCTTGCAGCAAAAACATACAACCTCGTATATTTGTATAGCCATGTGAGTAAACTTCTGATCAAGTTTTATTATTGCAGTAGCAAGTATATTATGTGCGTATACGAACCAGAGAATATATTTAACGATCGTGATAAAACGAAGAGAAAAATTTATATGTATCCATGTACCTAACCGAAGAAATTGTGAGGAAATAAAAACGATTCGTATCAAATGAAGTATCTCGATACTTAATAGAAATCTGAAAATCTGAAGGCAATAAAAATTTTGGCAATTCAAACGGAAGAAATATTCTGAAACTTTATACGTTCATTCAAATACGTGGGTTTCATATATTGTGTGTCTATGACGAAATTATAGAGTTTTACTCTTATAATCGCGGAAATTAAAATCAATTAAAACTATTTCTAGTTTTGTTTCAGACTTCTATGGCTGATGTAAAATTATCGCTATAAATAGATGGAGTGACGCATCGTTGGACATGGATAACGTTAATTGATAAATAGAAATCAATTTTATTTAAATTTGTATATCAAATTTCGCCGATATGAAAACGAGTCGTCACGCGATAACGTCCAGTCTTCTTGATATGGAAAAGAAAGAAAGTATTTTTCGTTATATTTTGCGTATCACTATTTTAAAATATATACGTGACTCACATTCTGCATGCGCGTAAACGAAACTTGAAAGGAAAATAATGAGAAAAAATATGAATAAATAAGAAAAAAAAAACAAGAACTGCGGGAACTAAACCGCATGTTTAACTGTTATCTACCACCACGTGGAACGGCGACATCGCCGCGATGTCAATCAATCCGTGACGTATTTTTATCCGATCGAATTCCTTCGTCGCGTATATTTTATCTCCGAAAGTTTAAAACTCAAATGCCAGGGATATACTGATTCAAATTGTTGTCTTAAGCGACGGAAAATTCTTTTTGCAATTTTTATTTCGTCATAATTTTAAACGAGATGAAGGAATGAAGGGCGAAGAGTTTCTCGTCAATTTTGCAAGACGGATTTAATGATCACTTATTGTCACCTGCGCACTGCTTCTTCTTCTTCTTCTTCTTCTTCTTCTTCTTCTTCTTCTTCTTCTTCTTCTTCTTCATTTTCCAAATTCTCCTCCTCCGCTTTACACGGTTCAACAATTCATGTATAAACCCACCACACGACGAGATACCAAGAGACGTAGGTGGTTATACCTACGTAGGTACTAAATGACAAATTTATAGATACTCAGAGCGCTGCTTCGTCGCTTATTCGCAAGAGTTTACACGCGAAACCGTCGTTTTCCTTTAGGTGTGGAACTCCAATAAACTCTTCCCATATTTCGCGACCGCTCTCGGGGTTTAAGGCCATGAAATTCTACAGAATTCTCTCTGAAAAGCCCAAAGCTCCAAGGTTTCAAAGATTCGATATACACAAAAGCGAAACCAGCTTCAAGAACAAAAAAACTGAACCTTTCATTAACATAAAAAAAAATAAAAATTCATATTAAATTTACTTTTCAATTATCAAGCAACGTTATCTATATCCGACTATTTTTATCAATAATACCGCACTAGCTAACATTCCACAAATAAACCGCAACTGTTATATACCTATTAGTACATAAAAGAAGTTGTATAAAATAAGACTAAAGACAATAGTATTCTAATTGGTTTTAACTTCTGCGGTTATAAGAATAAGACCCCCACATATAATTTGCTGTTTCTTTGCAAAGCGAATAATAATAATATATCTTTTGCATTCTGGATCTTTTTTCCTCGTTTTTATAAACTTTTTATATTTCTGGGATAAAGTAGGAATTTTTTAATTCATAGATAACATACGTTCATGCGAGGATAAAACAGTCTATAGCTTATCATACTGTACATGCATATCGCGTGTTGAGTTGTTCCTCGTCATAGACGTAATATACGGTTCAATAAGTTGGGTACCACTTCGGTCACGTGAGATATAATGTCTTCTGTTGCAAGTGCATATAACGGAAAAAAAATACATGAAAAAAGCTCTTTTCCCTGTACGCAAGTTTATCATTGAATTTAATTTTCCGGTTAAAAAAACTGTCAATTTTGTTAAATTTCTACGAAATTTGTACGAAAACAAAAAAAAATTTCCGCGATCGTGTGAGGTAAGTTCGAGAGTACATATATGTATACCTACATGTAGGTATATATACGAAAAGACTATTTCCGGTCAATCAACCGACCGGAATCAATATACGAAAAGCTATCCTCATCTTAATCTGTCCCCGTCCGGTTTCGCGTTGAATTGCAAATCGATTTCTCTACGATCCTCCTTTTACTGCTTCTGCTGCTACTGCTGCACAGTTCATACCCATAGATATATATAACAGATATAGGATAGGTATACGTCGGCGACTGGAATTTTTCGAATTGATTTATTGCTGTGTAGGGGTTTCGGGCAGGGTTTTGCATGTGATTGGAAATCCACGGAAAGCTGACTAAGACTGGCAATATAACCGATTTTTTTTTTTTTTTTTTTTTTTCTTACAATATACAATATATCTCCTTTTCTATTTTTTCCCAAAAACTTAGAGACAAATAGATAAAAAAAAAGGAAAAACAAAAAAAAAATAGTTCGGGCTATTTTCGAACGAGTAAATATTTGGAGTATCAAGTGATTGAATTTGGGGTGTGTAGGTGTATATATATACTATATATACAAGGGATGAAAGTGGTAGAGTAAACGTGTGCACGGGCGTAAATAAATGTTTATCAAAGACGTGGGTGGTGGTGGTGGTGGTGCGAGAGGATACCCCCGTATAACGGGTAAGTGAATAGCAATGCGTTATATAGTATACCGAGGGGAGTCGAGGGGGTTTGGTAAATGGTAAGAAAGTATCGATCTGGGGGTTGAGTTTCGTTTCGTTTCAATGCCTGACGAGTAGAGTCGAAACCTTCCTCTACTATATACAGCGGTCTAGCCTAACGACGACAATATGAATCAGACTCGAGTCAACATCCCTTGCTGTGCATGCAACTTACTGGGTTGGGTAAAACGCAGCTATATGTACAGTCACCCTCTTCCGCCTATATGATGTCATCATCCTCCAAGCGCGTTTACTACAGCACACCATCATTCGCTCTCTACATATGACTTTTTTTTTTTCTAAACGACAGAATCCAAAAAAAGAAAAAATCATCAGGCGTGTGGATCATTTTTTTGCTGTTGTTCTTTTTTTTAATTAAATTTTTAGGTAACATCTCAGGGACTCAATGAGTGCAACCTATAAGAAACCGTTTTGCTTTTTCAGTTTCGTATCGTACGTTCGGAGTAAGCATCAACGTCGTTTCTGCTGGCTGCAGCCTTCAGAACATATAAACGTTTCAATTCACGGCGTCGCGGTCGTTAGGAGGGTACAGCGTACTTCCTTGTTAGTTATTCTCACATATATGTATCATACTACATATATATACAACCGTTCGTCTGTAGTTCGTACTTGTTTGGTGTAGAACAGATTTTTAAACTCTCTTAAGTCAACGAATGAGGAGCAGCTGCTACGTCGTTTTAGATTTGGTTTCAGTTTAAGTTTTAGCTCTGTTTCTGTAAGTCTCGAAATTTTTTTTTTTTTTTTTTTTGTTCCGAAAGGGAGATCAGAAAGAAAAAGGTAGACGTGATTTTTCGGAGTATCACATATATAGCAGTTTTAGATGAATTATAATATATAGGTATACGAAAGCCTGTAACGAGGGGCGCACAGCACAGAGAATGAGAGGTTGAAGCCTTTGAAAGATTACTCACAATGTCCTTCAACCCTTCAGTCCTCAAAGCATTCCTACCCTCCGAGCAGAGCCTCGTCTGAAGATAAGAAAAAGGCTGGGTTAAAAAGGGGAACGCGTTAGAGAGTTCAAGGCGTCAAATTTAATCGTGTGAATTTTTGGATAACAAGAATAAAATTTCGTATAATAATTATGCGATAATTATATATAAAGTTGAAAACCGTAAATTATCAGATTAGGAATAATTATGTGTTATAAAAAAATCTATAAACTGGAATATAAAACTTGCTGTTTACGGCGAAGGAAGAAATATTTCTTTATTCTCCTCGTTTCATTATGAGAATGAAAGATGTAGGGAAAAAGAGAGAGACAGAGAGAGGGAGAGAGAAATAATAATGCATAATACAGTAAAAGTAAAAGTCCATCGGAGTTGAGATGAGATTTTTTTATTTCATAGCCCAACACTCAGGTTTCGTAGATACGTACATGTATCTAGATACCAAAAGTATTTCCATTTCGGAGCGCAAGAACTTGAGAAAATAAATGTTTAGGTAGGGAGTGCGAGATAAATCGTGAGATAAGTGGTATCGTAAGACTTGTAGGGTAAGTCAAGTTTGTATAAAATTTATATTTCTTAACCCACCTCACGACGACTTTTTCTTAATTTAATAATATAGTTGGTTAAGTTAAGTTTGAATGAAAGAATCTAATTTATGGATTCACTTTTAGTTTTCTTCTTCTTTTTTCGCCGTTGAATATCAATTTCCAAGTTTACATGAAAATTATATGTATTTCTGTAATTTAGCGTGCAAATTTTTTCAAATACATGTGTATATCTATAGGTATGTATCCCCTCCCCTTCTTCTTCTCGCCATCATTATTTCACGATTATCCCTCAGAGCTGTTTGTAAATTAATATATATATTATAAAACGGGACAGAGGTTGTAATCTGTTAATAATTTAGGAAATCGGAGTATACGTATATACTGTAAAACCTGGACCTGGATTAAACCCATCGATTAAACACACCTGACAAATTTTACCTAATTATTATTAAGGCGATTAACGAGTATGTCTACCATTTAAGAGTTAATTTATAATTAATATTATCATAAGCGATAAAAATCCGTGTTATAAAATACGAACGAAAAATGACAAAAATTAATTTCCTCTGCCCGCGTTAACTTAATTCGTACAATTTTTAACGGAATAATATTATAATAATATTTCAGTATTTTTTTTTTTTCATTTTTATTTTTTTTATCTTCAGATGACTTCCAAAATGTAGGATATTGAAAATCGAAGACCGCGTACTATTTGAACACGAAACACGTTGTACCGTTCTAGGCTAGTCTGTTTGCCTATTGTAGTCACCCCGCCTTTTCCATCTCTCTCTATCTTTCTCTTTCTTGCTTTTTCTTTCTTTATCAATGAGGATATCAAGCTGTGCAGCTTTATTGTTAGTTCTGCTGTGCAGCTGGCTCTAAAAATCTTTGAGGAGAAGCCAGCTCTATTCGTGCCTTTGTTGACAGAGTTTCAAGAATTCCATTTCACTTTTGCATTTATCGCAAAATCAACATCAAACACGAGAAACTCATGTTTGGTATATTATATATTCAAGTGTAATACACGTGCGCATAAAAATTCAACTATTCAGATTAACACAGATGTTAAAAACCATTAAAATAAAATTTAAGAAGATACCTATGTATAAGATAAGCTATAACGAATTTTATCTCCGATTGTTATTATTATTTTATTTTATTTTTATTTTTTTACTTCTACTCAAGTGCTACGTAGGTATACCGAGCGAACGGAAGTACCAAATTTCATTCTTTGGATGTAAAAGTAACCATTATACGTCTAGCACGACTCAAGAACTTTTCAAATAGGATGCTATACTATGCCTATACCCACACACAGCTAAAACTCACCCGTATGAAAGAGGATACTTTAGAGTATGTATACCTACATACATATTCACAGATAAAAAAAAAGAAGGAAGAAGAAAGAAAAAATTCCCGTGGGAAAAAGCAGAAAAAGAAGAAAATAATTTCAAACCAGCAGAGGGCTGATGTTAAATATTAAAAGACCCTGAATATTTCATACCGCAAAAAAAAAAAAAAAAAATTCTCACGTATAGCATAAATCTTTACAAATATAAATATCCGATATATCTATGTTATTATTATTATTATTATTATTATTATTATTAAACATGTGTAGACCCGACGACGAGGAGATTTAATTTCTTATCCTTAGGTCTGCTCAGCAGTTATACTTTTGCTGTATCATATGTACCGAGCAAAGAAAAAAACAGAAAAAAATGGAAAAAAATGGGTATCGAGTGTGCAAAATGTTATTAAAGACTTTTTCTTGACAGTATCTTAATTCAGTTCGAAATAAAGCGACTCTTCGACTCGATTTTGTGGAAGTTTTGTATAGTTATTATAATATAATAATAATAATAATAATATAAAAAATTGTGTGAAAAAATTGTATTTTTAGTCATTTTTATAATTTACTTGACGTGGTATTTCTTTATAATGATTTCCTTCCTGTAATAATAGCTTTGATCTGC
Source organism: Macrophya alboannulata (assembly GCA_949628255.1). Classification (NCBI taxonomy): domain Eukaryota; kingdom Metazoa; phylum Arthropoda; class Insecta; order Hymenoptera; family Tenthredinidae; genus Macrophya; species Macrophya alboannulata. The sequence continues at coordinate 48,178,479 of OX451206.1, read as the reverse complement.
TTTCGCGCCTTTTTTTCCACGCGTGACTAGCCGGACGCATTATTATACGTAGTTGGAATGAATTTCTTTTACAGTCTTTCTCTCAAATTCTTTGTATAATTTTAAAATCTTGTGTTGCTAATTGTTCCAGCAATATCCATACATACGTGTATAAAGTTATATGTATAGTAACATAATATACGCATAACGCGTACGTACGCCATATCCTTCCGCTATCTTTGCGGTTTATTTGATCTCGATCTCTTGGAAATGAACGTACATGATATAACGAGAGTTAGAGGACCCCCAACGCAACGCAACGCACCGCAACGTGGGTATAAATTTTTTTGCGGTAAATTAAAACCCGGAATATATGATAACGCAATGAAGTGAATCAAGATGACGATAATTGTTCTCGTTCGTAACTAATCACTATAACTCTATCAGATATCTTCGGATAACTTATTAGATTGAATTAAATACATTTCATTGGAGCATAGGTGAGAAGAAAAATGAAAGAAAAAAAAAAAAAACTCAAATTATTACGCAATTCGGTGTGGTTTCACAATTACGCAATGCTCGAGTTTAATCAACTCTAATTTATGTTCAACATACATAATGTATATATATGTATACGTTAATAGGTGTATATAGGTATGTATGTACATATTCTACAACAATGGTTACCGCATTGTTGTTTCTGAATTAAAATAAAGGACGTTGCACAGCAGAAAATTCGTCACGGTTCATAGGTCGTCGAGTATTCAAATAAGAGATACGTTAACGAGCCTAATAACAAACAGTATAGGTGACAATGTTAATACTCACCAAAAAATCTGTCTGGTTCTAAGCCCGAATCTTGGTCCAGTCCACAGATGACAAAATAATCCGCGAATCGGGACGGGTGCTGTTCCGGACCGCGTATAACTTCCATACTCCCATTCATTTCAACTTATATATGTATATATATATTACGTCGTATGATATATTTATTCGGTAAAACTTCTGTTTCACGATATTTTAGTTTTAAAAGAAATATTACAATAAACAGCACTATTTATATATATATCCACACACGTGATTTACGTAAACGAGACATCGTTCCAACTGTCATTTCACTAGCGAAACGACAGCTGATGTTGACACAAACGGGACGGACCTATCTCTGCGAGAAATAATTGATCTATACTCAACGTCACGAAGTTTGCTACTGAAAATATCTCTACCGTTTTCAATTCGATATGAATACATTCGATTAGTCGAGACGTAACAGCGCCATCTCCAAACACCCGTCGGAACTATTTGACAGATATATGACAGCTTCATTAAAAGGTTAGAATCTCTGATACCCAGATAAGGATTTATAGCTCTTTCAGTCTATTATCAATCACTAATGTGCCATGGAGGAGGTTGACAATATTATCATTCATTCCCTTCGACAGATCGGCTGGTAAGTTTTTTATCATCAATTCAATAAATATAATTACCGCAGATCTGTCACACCGTTCCGTAACCTTTCAAAGATCATTAAACTCCTAGATAATTTATCGCTACAGAACTGGGTGTAACCGGCTTTAATACTAATAGTAAATACGTGAATAAAAATGTGTAAAGATTTTTTTCCTACTCGTTTTATTTATCCAGAGTTTTTAATCTCTCATCTAGAAAATACTTTCTAACCACAAAAAAAAAATACCAGCCTCAAATTAACGATAATACTAATTATAAACAAAATTCTTATCACCTTTTTCACATCCCGAAAAATAAATAAAAAATATTTATTTTTTTCATCATCTCAGTGATATCACAGAAGATGTAACAAATTTAGGCCGCTTTAATACCGAGCTTGTAGTCGAGGCTGCGGTAAGATGTTTAGATATCATTCGGCCAGGTCTTGGTCTGTCTACTATAGTCCCAGCGAATATGGCGGCGAGATTTCGTCTGGGAGCAACTCTGGCGCAAGCTTGTTCGGTAATTTATGAGAATTGATGGGATTAAATGAATTCACTACATATTTCATTAATGACAATTAAATCCGTTTTAGGAGACTGGATACAGAGGTGACATCGGCTACCAAACATTTCTGTACAGTTCCGAGGTAGATCTTAGAAGATTGTTTATGTTCTTGATTGAAAAGCTCCCCAAAGAAAGTGACAAGACTTTGAGCGAACCTACCAGCAGAGTTGCTTTATTAGAACGACAAATCGCCTCTGCTGTGACCAGGGATCTTACTTCTCCTTGGCTGCCGCATTATTGTCATAAAAAAGGCGTTAGGAATAAAGGATGTGCTGAGCGGCGGTATAAAAGTGTTGATTTGGATATACCAACTCAGGGGAAAGGAGAAGGTGATAAAGGAATAAAAATTCTAAGGGATTTCTTGTCATTTCACAAATTCTTTTTAACACCGATTATCGATTTTACTTTACAGATTATCAAGACTATTTTATTCATCATCAAAAATCAGTCACTGAACAAATTCCAGACGAGGAATATCTCGTGCCTTCAGTCATAACACGTAATGCTAAATTAATGCACGCTTCTGCTACTAATATTATAGAGAGACTTGACTGGCTGAATTCTCATAGACTAAATGAAACAACGGCGGATAAAGTTTACAGCGAAAAACAAGTCCAAAGCAGGTTTACGCTGAATCAAAGACTGCAGTTTTCTAAAGTGGTTAGAAGCTTCCGGATTGTTTTATAGATCATAGATATTAATTGGAATTTAATTTCGGTCTATAATTTACAGGAATCTACGATTGAGGATAAAAGTCCGGTGACAGAGGCTCTCCCTGAGACAATAGCTTCGTTGAGTCGAGAAGAGAAGCGAGAATTAAAAATTGACCAAATGAAATCGGAGTGTGAAATTCTGAGGAATAACTTGGACGAATTACAAGTCAATGCTAAGCAATTGAATAATAAATTGTCCCAAGTAAACGCAACTTTGAATACCGAAGAAAAGGAATTCAATCGGTCTGAAGAAAGGAGAAAAATTAAAGCTAGAACTTATGATTTAATTACCGATGGAGATGAGAATGTTAAAAAGCTAGAGGCAATGGTTGAAGCTAGCGCTAATAAATTGGCTAGTTTAGCCACACAGTGGGAAAGACATCGACGCCCTTTGGTGGAAAGATACAGAGATGAGAGAGCAAAATATTCCACAAAAGCTGTGAGTATAATATATGCTGTTCTGTTTTCTCTTTTTATTCTTTACAGACTTTATCATCCTTTTTATCTGTCAATTTAGAGCGCGAGTCGTAAAAAATTGGACGAGTTGAAACTATTGAAGGAAAAGGAGAAGGAACTGTCAGAAGAATCTCGCAGCAAAGATCAACAATGTACTCAGCTTTTAGCAGAGATACCTAAGTTACCAAAAGAAGTAAACCGGTCTGCCTATACTCAGCGTATTTTGGAGATAATAAATAACGTTCGTAAGCAGCGATGTGAAATCGACAAAGTATTAGCAGACACAAGAGAAATACAAAAAGAAATAAACATGCTGAGTGGAAGATTGGAGAGATCTTTTACTGTAGCTGATGAATTGATATTCAAAGACGCTAAATCAAACGAGGCTTCCAGAAAGGCTTATAAACTTTTAGCTACTCTACATTCAGACTGCGGAGAACTGGTCACTTTAGTTGAAGAAACTGGGGCTACAGTTAGAGAAATACGAGATTTAGAAGAGCAGGTGAAGAGAAGGCCTACTTTTAGTGTTTGAATTTATAAGTTTTTTGATTTCAGGGTGTGATAATCTTCTTTTTAATTAATTTCAGATCGATTCAGAATCGGCAAAAAATGTTGGAGCTAATCTCGAAAGAATAACTGCGGATTTAAAGCAAATGAAACAAGAAACAGCCACGCTAACGGTACAATTGCAGAATAAAAATTCGTGATAGCTATTGATTCGGGAGGAGATGAAAATATGTGTTAAGAATGCCTTGTAAGGTATAATAGCATATAATTAGTAATAGTAAAAGAAAGAGCGCTTCAAAGAAAAAATAAAATAAAAATAAAAAAATAAAAAAGGGGCCCAATGCTTGCTGCTGTTGAAATATACACTTACATTGTTTCCGAGCATGTTGCTATTGAATAGAAGAATCTAATGCTCAAAAGATATTAAATCCAGAGCCTAAACAAACTAAAAAAGTGTAAACTTCTCAAAGTTTGTAGTTTATTTTCTTAATTTTCTTACGCAAAGAGCTTCGAATCGAGATATTTGTTATATAGGCATAATATAAGTTAATGAATGAATACATATATGAATATAATATAATGAATCAAGCTTGTAATACAAACAGATGTACAAATATGTAAAGGCTTGATAATAATTGAATAACAATAATTTAAAAAAATAAATCCGCTCCTCTGTGGATTCAACGACTACATAAATATTTAAGTAACAGAAAAACAAAGGCAATTTTTATGTTTTACTATAAAACCAATCGTTATTGGATTGGTTTCGAGCTATTATTTTGTCAGGCTGAATTTTTAAGCTGCCGATTATCGTAACGTATAATTGTTGACTAATGTAATCAATATAGGTATTATAAAAAAAAGCGAAATAAAAAAGAATCAAAAAAATATATCAACGTCAGTATTTTAACAACCCTCATTTAGATCTCTAATCAATTAATTTACAAATAAATTGAAAAAATCAGAATACACTTCCTTAAGATTTTTAATCTGTAAAATTTATTTCTCTAATCGTATTACACAACTGAATGAATACAAGACGAAAATATTCCCTATGAATATTTGAAACTTTTACAAAATCGCGATCCTGACAAAAAATTATCAATTGTTTCTGGCTCTGTTAGTGTTAATTTCTGGCGGTATATAATTCTCATCTATAGCTCTTGGCTTCTTCTTTTTACCGAACCATCTCTTTGGGTAAAATACTTTCTTGCTATCAATAGTCAAGTTGATTTGGTCCTCGTTTTCAAAGAAGGTAAGAACCCTCTCTCTGTCTTCAAGATCCTTTTTAATCTCTGCCACGTTGGCCATTCTCTTCAATCTATCCAATTCGGCTATCTGTTCATCGAATACAGCCTGCCTTGTATTTTCCCAGTTGATAAAAGCCTGTAAACGATCAAAACCATAATAAAATGAATACAAAATTTAATCCGCTTATGTTGCTGAGAGAGAAACAAACCTGGCATTGAGACGCAATATCTTTATCCCCCTCCTGGCTGACTACCTCCTTAACTTTGTTCTCGATTGCCTCGTCTAAACTATCTTTAACTAAATCTGCCTTTCCCAAAGTCTTAACTTCTGCTATGAAAGCTCTGATTTCATCTGTAATTTCGTTCTCAGGGATCTTGGATAATTCATTATTCACAAACTCGACCCCTCCCTCATACAAGACTTGTTTAATGCCGTTCTTTGTCCATTCCTTGATAAGAAGCCCAGCTTTCTCATATTTTTCGTGAAGCGTTAGACCGATCAATTGGTAAGTTCTTCCCAGTGTTTGTCCAAGATGTTTCCCATAGAAGGCTAAACTCTTTCCTACAAGATGGGCGGGTTTCTGTAGGTCAAAGTGATCGTCGAAGTAGGGGTTTCTCAGAAACTTCACCCTAACTTTGATCTCTTCTTTATTTTCGTCTACAACAGGCTCCGGTTCTTTCCAATCGTCTGGATTCTTTATATACATATGACAAGCGTATAGAACTAGGGCATTTGAGATTGGATTCTCTGTGTCTTCCTGCAGCATTAATAGAACCGCGGCTCGAGCCGCTGAGGCGTAATCTTTGCTCTTTATAAGTGTGTCGATTAGAATATTAAGGGCGAAATGGTCCGGGAATATTCCGTAATTTAATCTGTCGTGAAGTATTGTGAGGAGCTCTTCCACTTTACCAGAATTTAAAAAACATCTAACTACGGCGTGATGAGTGGATTCTAAAGTCCGCGAAGTTTCTGTAGTCATTCTTAGCTTGTGAAGTAAATCTGTAAGCTCGTCGAGCTCCTGAGTACCTTCTGTAATCGCATTGGCGAATATGTCGATGTCGATAACGTGGGCTTTGCGATTTTGATTGAATTTCTGGTTTAACGTGAGGTATAAATTCTCGAAATTCACGTTTTCTAATAGCGGTGATTTTAACCTCCGATTCCATGCCTCTTCGCAACGGTAAGCATCGGAGAGAAATGTTCTCTTTAGATTTGATGAGTTATTTAATTGTTTAACAAGTTTTTCACAGACTCTTAATGCCTTCCACATATTTTAGGTATATTTATATTTATTCAACAATATTTTATCATTACGAATCGTACGAAATATTTGTTTAGGTTATAAAACGCTAGGCAAATAGCGGGCGCCTGTCGTCTGCTAACCGTACCAGCTTGTTATACCGCGGCTAATTTCACGATAACAAAGCAAGACCCGAAGTAGGCAGCAAACAAATTTAGACTGGAGCTGTCGTCTGCTCAAAATCGCGTTTAATCACTGTAAGATAATAAAATTCTATCATTCATACAGTTAGAATTAAGATAATCACCGTCAGCAATACACGATCAATTTTTGAAAGCATTTAGGCCTCCAAAATATCCCATTATCGTGTTTTTGAAATCCTATTTGTAGGTTATGTTCATTGAAAGAGGTTACCAATCGATCGTTATTTAGTATATAAAGAAAATAAGGCTTTATTCAGTGAATGGGTTGAAACTGTGTTTGCTCAATTGTCACACAAAGAATCTCTTCATTTTTATTATATTTAAAATCTACAGGTTTGACAATGCAGAGTTTAAAAACGTGTGCTCAACTGTTGAGCGCAGTGGGAAGATCGATTAATAGAAAAACCCTGTTGTCAGAAGCCAGTAAAATATCTGGAGCGATTTTTCAATGCGATATTCATACATCGACGATAAACAATTCACAGTATAAAAAACCAAGTCACTGGCTTCAATATAACAAACAAATTTTCCCTGTTCAAACTCCTGATGAAGAAAGACGGCCAGCGGTAAACACAAAACCAAATAAACAAATCAATCAAATTGCTGATTTCAAACTTTTATTACAATTAAATCGTTTCTTTCTCTAGTACGTTTGTCACATGAAATCAAACATAAAATACAGTCCAAAAAAAATGTGGTACGTCGCAGTCCTTGTAAGAGGTATGACGGTCGACGAAGCAGTAAAACAGCTCAGTTTTGTTTTAAAAAAAGGAGCTGCAGCTGCGAAGGAAGCTATACTCGAGGCTCAGGAATTGGCAGTAAAAAACCACAACGTTGAGTTCAAAAGTAACTTGTGGGTTGGTGAGTATTGAAATACCAATAAATAGCTTAAAATTGAATGATTTAATAATAAAATGATCTAATTTTGTTTCCTCAGCTGAATCCTTTGTAGGAAAAGGTCTTGTCATCAAGGGTTATCGTAGACATGCAAGAGCTAGAATGGGCGAAGTACGTTATACCTATTGTCATTATTTCGTTAGATTAGAAGAGGGACCACCGCCTAAAAATTATTACCTACCAGCGCCCAAAAACAAACAAGAAATGCTTGATGAATGGCTACAACAAATGCGTCAACGCAAGATATCATCCTCGTTGTAAATCTTTTCATTAATTGAACGCCATTCGAAATTTGTATAGACGTAATCATAATAAAAGAAAAAAGTTCGTAATTAAAGATATTCTCATTTTCCCTTACTATCATTATTTATCGCTTTATTTATCATTTTTTTTTATACAAAAAGTGGGAAATTAAATTAAAATAACATGAGAAAAGAAAACGGATGTGGAGTTTCAAATTTTCTTTATTTGGAGTTGCAATAATGCTTTACAGCAATGATGGTGTAGCTGAAGTGGATGTGGATGGTCCAAATTTACAACTTCAGCTTAGTTCTTCTCCAGTGACGCCTCTTGGCATTGTAACTGTAATCAAAACATATTCAGAATTAAGATTTGAGCTAGAAACACGATTTGAAAATCCGTATTCTAAACAACGAATATTATGATCAAAGAGGTAACATTTCGGAAATAAATTGTTGACAATAGTTACTCCGACGATCGTTTTAAATAGAATATATGAACCTTATAAAGATGCTATCGATAACGCTCGTATATTGTATACACAAAATTTAGGTTATGCTTTGACTACTAACATAGAATAACAAATCTACATTAAATAATTATTCATTTAATTTATTGCGAATGTTTGCAGTCTGTGTTTTAGATCTAAGTTTAATGAATTTGTGTAAAAATTCGTGGTTCTTTGTGATTTTTTTTAAAGCATTTATTACGAATACGACTTACGCAGAGTAAACATCAAAATTTTAGGTTATGAGTATAGATAGTGATTAAAAATTTGGATAAATTTATTAATGAATAATATGTGCATATTCGGTAGTGTTTATTTGATGAATTGTATTAAAACTTACCGTATAGTGTTGCCAGTACGCATTCTGACCCATTGTGGAATCGGCCTATTTTGCTTAAGCTTTTTGGCAAGCTTTCGCTTGATGATAAATGTCTTGTGAGCAGACTGAAACAGATAAAACACTTGATATAATAACTAACGATGATACTGGATCGTTTTCATTTCATTAACACGTGAGATGTCACTATTTCATTCGGATTTTAATCGCGGGATGAAAAACCTACCATGTTGCTCCTTCTCTGACAACACGCAAAACGGAAGAGTAATTTTAGGCCGTCTACAGCGCCACCAACACGCGCTGAAGTCAGCGCACGTTGTTGATTACTACGGTAGTCAAGTTTGGTGCGATACGATAACATGAATTGTTTAAAAATGAGTAGAATTTCCCAACGCGAATATTATCGCTAATTATTTTACGTTAATTGTTTTTTTTTCTTTGTTCTTGGTTTGAATATTCAACGCTTATGATAAAGTAAAGAGAAAAAATACTTAGGAAACTCAGGCGCGGTCGATACGATGTAAGCTATCTTACCATCGCTGTTATTATAGGTATATTTATGAGTTATCCCCAGAGTCGAATTATACCATATAATAGCCACAATTCGAAGGGGGGGACAGGGATAATTATAATATCGTTCCAATTTCAAACATTTCCTCTTTAAAGGTTCTCCAAAGTACTTGACCGATTGATTTTCAGAAATAAGAAAGAAGATAAAAATAAATAACCACGACTATTCAAAATTCTGCACTATATAAGATATGATCTTCGGTCCTGTAGTACAAGGTAATTGCTTTCTACACAGAGAAAATATCTTTCATTTCAACTTTTCTATCTTTCATTCAATGATCCCTCATATTTTTAACTTTTTCATATTATCACCAAATTCTTCAATAGAATAAGAACACAATCCGTGACTTGCGCTTTACTCATGAATAATTAAACGTACAAAAAATCTTTTCAAATCGGCGGGTATAATCGCACAACTCGCCTTGTCTTCAACTTGCGGTACTCAGCGATAAAAGTTTTGCAGGGAGAAATGAGTTTAAATAAATGAATTGAATTCAAGCCACATTTCTACCTGTTCAGTATCTGACAAATATATAGTATAAATATATCGAGATGACGCACCCATATAGAACGATAAAAAAAATCAATACCTGTATAGCGAATAAAAAAGCCGGCGAATAAAAACGCCGGCTAAATTATGAGTCTATTATATTTTTGTTTTATTTCAAATCATTTTTTGAGGTCATGTTTCATCCATCGTCTTTTGGATTTTGTTCTTATGAATAGTATATAATAATTATTTTTTCATTTCGTTTCTTTACCTCTTATTTATAACTTGTCGAAACTATAAATGATTGAAAAATTGAATAACTAATAGAAAAACGTACGAGAAAAATGAATAGGATTCGTTGCATGCAACGTAGTCATTGGTTTAACAATTGAAAAAATTGAAATTAAAATAAAATAAAAATACACTGGAAAGTTAGCTCGATGACTTTGAGTTTGAACCGATCGATGACGTCCCGACGTTGCTCGCTGCCTATTCCAAGCGCGTCGATTTTACTTGCATCGTATCGTAGTATACGCGTTCTGAATAATAGAATTTTACTGTGCGGTATGTGGGTCTGGAACCTCTGTGAATTGCATAAAGCGGGTAGCTTGCGTCGATGCTTTAAAATTTGAATAAACATTTTCCCTCAATCCCTGCAACCGTAACTATATATTCCGTATTACCAGATGAATTCAATCATTTATACCATTCGTCAAGTTTACTATACATGAACGGCCGTTGAAGCTTGAAAATAAACCAAGAAAATCAAACCAAACATCTTAATCATTATGACATTACATAAATTCGGTTTGTTGTACCGTTTAAACTATATAAACATCGAGTTCTTCCTCATCGAAATATTCAGGTGTCTGATTCAGCACGCCTTACTCTACTGAGTCTAGCACACATCGCATATTTAATACGGTAACGCGCGGCGGGTATAGTGATTCACGCCAGTTATAAGTCAGACCCCGAATCTCGGAGGCTATATAACTTGCCGCGGCCGGCGCGGTATTATACAGCGGTCTGTTGTTATCGCAATGCCGTGTGCCGTAGTATCCCCGGTTAGGTACTGTCAGCCCTGTGAGCCAGGGTATGTTTACAAAGAGAAAAGTGAGGGCAGTAAGCAAGTTCAACCAGTGATTGTCATAAATTTTTACCCTTATAAACCTCCGCGTCACACCGCGGTTGACTTTGACAACGATTCATTGTCCGCTGCAGGGTCACGCGTTGCTAAATCACACAGCCGTTTTTACAGGCTTCAAAGTATATCTTTTATTGTGCAATATATAAAAAATGTCAGCCCCCAATTTTATACCCCTTCGAATATTGCCTGCAAGAATTCAAAGCAAAAACTATACAGGTCTGTTTATTTTGTAAATTTTTTTTGTCAATTCTCTCGACAATTTTTTTCCAGGGTGTTCAAAAAACCAAATGAACGAAAAAGCAAAAACTTCAGTCGGGGTCACGCAGTTTTTTTTTGTTTTTTTTTTTTATTTTCATTTTATATCGTTTGGTAGTGTCGCGCGTCGCATCGCGTCGACGTGTTCGCGCTGCGTTTCGGTTGATGTGTTCGTTACGTCTTGTGCGGCGCAGTCCAGGGTGCGCATTCGAGGGTAGCGCGCGTGCCTTGGTCTTTCAGATAGTGACCAGGACTCATCGCCTGGGTCAGATTCGCCTGAAAGCGCTAACTTATCACGGTATTTAGGATTAAAATAACTGACCTAGGCTGTGACAATTGGTATACCTGTATATGACCAACTTTTTATAGACTGAAGGATAATTTTAATTCATTTAAATTTCTCACCCCTAAAAATAAAATCAAGACCAAAAACAAAAGAAATTATTACAAAAAGACGACAAACAATTGATTTCGAATTTTTAACTATAGATATACAATTTAAAAGCCTTGTGTACAAATTTTACAGAATATCGCTAATAGTTGTTTAATTAGGAATAAAGTGAAGCGTACCATTTACTCGGAGCAATTAAAGTGAACTGTGAGTGTTTTTATTTTTATTTTTTTCTTCTTTTTTCTGTCGATCGCTTGGACAAGAGCTTAAGAGTTCAGACCACGTCGCAACAGGTACGTACGCGCTTTTGGCCACACAGAATTTTTATTTATTTTATTTTATTTTATTTTATTTTCTCTCTCAACTTTATTCAAAACTTTCTTAGAACTTTTGATCCACGTTTGAGCTTTTGAAGCATGTGTATTATGACCTGCGAGTACCGATTAACACGAATTTTAAAGATTTCAGAGCAGACCACACTGCGCAACATTGCAATTCGTATCTGTTTCATTCATGGCTCAAAAATTTCCTCGTTAATATTGACGAGCTTGCAGTTCATTCGAGTTTAAAATATCAGGATGAAAATTTTGTCGGTTATTCGATATCCCGGAAAGTAAACCCTGCGTCTAATTATGCCCAACTATTATCACGTGCATGATTGTAATTATATTTTATAATTAAATGAATATGTACCGCAGCGTTTTCCAATTCTGTGTGAATTTTTCTTAAACAGAAAATGCATTAGTTTTTTTTTTTTCAACTTTAATTCACTGACTTGTGAAAATAATCGCTCAGCTTATCACGTGCATAGATCTACAATTCGAGTCTCGTATTGGAATTTGTTTCTCGTATTTTATTGTCGAATAATTACAATCATATCGTTTTCGCAATTGAAGAGTAATTTTGAGGAGTAATTTTTTTCGATTTATATACGTATACATCTGTATTCTGATCATGATTGCATGATCGTTGAACTACAATCAGTACGAATATTAAAAAAATTAATAAATCCAAATTCCGTATAGGACATATCAGATGAAAGGAGATAAACATTCGCCTTATATAGAAAGTGAACGAACTGATAAATGATTGATAACCCTTGAAGTAAAAAAAAGAAAAAAGGTAGCAAAAATAATAGGGGAAGGGTAAAAATCGAAAAGAAAAAAAATATCAAAAAAAGAATTGGATAATTAATTCAATTCATTAATCTCGTCCCGCGGGGATAGGTAATAATAATGAACAGAGGTCCTCGAGGAACGTGTTTCGTCTGTCTGTCTGCCTATAGGTGTCTGTCTGCCCGTTCCAGGGATTCCACCCGCGAAGTCGACCGGGCGTAGAATGTCCTACTTTAGCAACCCCTGACGTCACGCGGCGCAGTAATGGCGGGTAACTTGTTAGTCACGTGCTTACATGCCATAACTTTTCGTTCCTTGATTTTCAGCATCAAGTTAGCTTGTTACGGCGTTGTCTCTTGTCATATCATAAACTATAATTGAATGAAAATTTTCAAAATTAAACTCAAATTATTTCTCAAATTATCCAAATATATTATACGTCAAATTTTCAAGTTACTGTTCATAAATAATAAAGTCGTTGAAACTGTAACAATAATAATAAGAATAATAATAATATTAACTATAGGTAACTGCTTTATAAATTATTTTCCTTCAATTATATCGATTACAAATTATTTCTGCGTTGGTGTAATATCTCCCCTGAGTTTTTATACTGTTTTTATTCAATTTCTGTATTTCTTCGTAATTTTTTTTTTTTTTTTTTTTTTATTACAAAATATTGATAAGCTGGCGAAAATCATATTTCAGTTCGAGTAGGTATTCAGCAGCCGTATCGCGGTGATTGGTAATTAATCGTGGAGGAGAGGGGTTATTGGATTATCAAGGATCAGATATTCTAAACGTAAAATTACCCGACATGTACAACATGGATATATATATAGGTATATACAGCAACAGTATAAATATATTATGTATACTGAAAATCATATAATTATTAAGTATTCAACGATTTAATCGATAAAATTTTATCATCACTTTATAATCTGTACTGCAACCATACATATAGGCACACGTGACATATCTGATTAAATATTTATACCGGAAAATTGCTCAGCTTGCATTGGATTATGGTCGATAATATAATATCCACCGCAAATATCCGTATCTATATAAAAATTGAATTTTATACTATCGAATAATTCGTGTAATCATATACCTATATTCGTTCAAAACAGATCAATGAAAATGGGCGAAGAAATTGATCAAATTTAATATTAAATCGATTTTGTTTTAAATTTTTTATCATCTGCAAACTGCGGATTATATTTATGTTCGCTGCAGATCAGCCGATATAAGCTTCAACATTCAAGGTTTATAATCGTTATCTGAGAATATACACCAGAGGGAAATATAAGGATGAATGACGTACGGGGATCTGCCACATTCCCTCATCTAATAAAGTGGAGACGTATAGAAGGAACTAGGAAACAACAAAAGCAAAAATTTCGAAGTCATCCAGACCAGCTGGTTAGCTTAGGCAGTCCTGAAGGACTACTGTAGAGTTAAATTTTAAACCGAAGTCTATTTCCTCATGATTCCCCTAGAGAAAATGTCGAAGTTGCCTCCGGATGTGAAAATACTTAACATGTATTCATTTTCGCTTTTATATAAATTACACGAAAATTTTTTCCAATCAGTTTAACACTGAGAAAAAGATGATTTTTTCCATCGATCAAAACCTTCTTGTATTTTTTTTTTTTTTACTCCAAAATACACGTCTGTATAAAAAATCAAATTTTCCCTCAGTCTCGCAATGCGAAATAAATTTTTTGCTCATTGGCTCGCGGCGTTGTTCTCTGATTGTTGGCTGATACTGCAGCTGTTACGGAACTGGTATTTTTTATTGTCAAATTGCGCTTGCATGAAGCTTTATTCATTCTACTGACTCGATGTTACGATAGCTTCACGGGAATCCACAGAATGGAAAGATTCTTCTGAATAATAAAACGATGGAACGAACCTACCGTGTTGATAGAATTTTCCACCGTCTGAGAGCTGTTTTAGCATTTTTAAAATCGGTTATAACCAGCCTTCGCATTTCGGCGTGATTCGGTACTTTGAATATTTCATGTTTAGATACAGAGTAAAATCTGTTCGGTTGAATTGTTCGAGATTCAAGATTTGATATTAAAATTTCAGGAAAATCGTCTAGTCTCCATTGAGTTGGAGATGTTTTTCGAACGATTGAAAACTCATTTTTTAATACCCTGGTATATTTTCTTTAAAACCGCAGCACGCCCAGAATACAAAAGATGTAAGATGAGGTATTCTCGATTTATGAACCGCTAGAATACAATAAAAACGAAATTTTCGCATTGTCGAATAGAGTACGAAATATATTCGTTATTATAAATGGGAAAGCTTTCCTCGAAACTTATTGTTACTGAAAAGATTCACTTAATTCTGTAATACATTTATATAAGCTCAGAGAAAAAATAGCTATCTTCTATCACGAGCGAACCTACAGTTTTCATAAAACGTATTTGTAAGGACCGATTGAATTAGACCTTTAAATTTTATTACAGATAAAGTAGCGATGGTATATTTCTATTATTCAATAGTCTATTCTCAGAACGGGCTGTTCCGGTAGAATTCAAATCAGTATTCTAAATAAGGTCAGATCTAATTACTACACTAGATTAGGTCTATAGACCCGCAGCAGTGAAAGGCGTTGAAACTTCTATTATGTACATAGGTGCTTATTTTTATCTCCATTCACCTCGAACTTTGTGGAGCTTTGTACCGGCTGAATTCTCACGAATAAATAAAAGCCTCGTGAAGTTTCGCGAGTGAGTAATCCTTTACATTCTACCTCCCCGTGTAACATAGATGACTGTATATTTGATTGAGAAAACAGTTGCCTAGTTTATGCACTTTGACATGTGTTAAAAGCTTTCGGAAAATTTTCCAAATGAGTTTTTGAGGTATAAAAATAATTCGAGCCTTTTTGGTAACAGGGGTGTGTAAAATACGCTTTCGGAACGGTCTTATATATTTTTTTTAATTTTTTTTTCTCTCTCCTTTTGGTATGTAAATCCGATATTTATCGAGAAAGTGAACACTAGCCAGGCGGCGAACCTTTTTCGAGATAATCCCTTGGCCTAGATGCCACTGTTGGCTGACAAGGGAAGTTTCATTTATCACACCGACATATCCCGACCTTGCTTGATTTTTCGCTTCGATAAAGAAAAATCCGCCCAACACCGCGATCGGTCTCTTGAAATTTCAATATCTTTTAGTCCTGTTATCGCTAACATTACAACGCCTTCCAATCTGCCAAGCTTCTAAATTTGAATTTTTTCCTTTTCATTTTCTTTTCTGGATTTGATATCACAGAAAATTTGAAAAGAAACGAATTTTCACGCTGTAATTAACAACCAAACTTGAAATAACAATTTTCTACTTGAATCTGTTTCGGCTGGACTGACGTCGTCTGCAGGGTTGATGGTTAAATTTGCGGTATGATCGCAGCATGCTCGAGTATAGATTGCACAAGTTTGGCGCTGATAAGTGTTTGAATAGACTATAGCGGGTGTCGAATAATATAGGTAACTGGAAGAGAGGCCGGTTGAAAGGACGTTGAAAAGTTTATGGAAGCTCGGTGCGTACTACCAGCTGATATAATAATCTTCACGAGTAAATTTCAAACTGAGATTTCCATCGTGAAAATAGATTCATCCCTTATCCCTCAGACAAAGACAAGCGGGCTAAAGATCTTCGTCAAAGATCGACTAAACCGGATGGGATGATGTTACGGGAAATGGGATAATGACTCGCGGGGGTAAGACAGGATCTGTTTCACGATTACCACGTGCTGTTTATAATTACCAGTAATTAAGAAGACGGAACTCACATCAGCGCCATTATAATATCTTACACCGTACAAATTTTCATCCCTCATACACCTCGGTACATAGAATATTACCCTGCCGAACACCGAGTATATATATTATGCATCTACATAGTTGAAGCACGTTTGTACATATTTGGGTGTATACGAGCGGCCTATGGACCACTGTTAAATTTCTCCCTCGGGTGATATACGCCATAGTTACCACGTCCACCCCGGCCATAGCTTTGGTCGATGAATTTATTAATCTGCACGAACCGTCCAACGTCTCTCCCAATTTACTGATGACCTTCGTTCGCGAATTTTACCCACTACTCTATGATCTCCCGCGATTCAAAGTTACCGCAATTCCATGGTATATCGTTATAATCGAAGATGTTTTCTTTGCGAAATTTCGGGATCAAGTTATTCGAATTTAAAGTTCGTCTCTCGGAGGAAATACCCTCGATGTTATCGCTGGTCAAACAATACGTTCAACTTCCCACTACAATTCCGACCTGTTTACCAGAGGGTTGTAACTTCGTATCGACCATACGATCTGACAATGAGTAAGAAACATAGTCGAGTCCCTAGTGTGCCTAGGCCTTAGGGTTGTAGTTTCCCGCTAATCAGCACCTCGAGGCGCAGCCTACATAAGAGGCGAAAAGAGACGAGAATGAGGATCCGTAAAAAGGAAACGAGGTGTAGTCGAGGGACACTTGTATGCACCTTGACGACTGCCGGAATTGGTACTTCTTCGCCAAATTTTTTCTCCAAATTTTCTTAACTTTTAACCCATTTTTCCTCGTTTGTTATATACCAACTACAAAGTTCGTTGTTTGCACAGCTCGAAACACTCGACCGGGGGTCCTTTGTTTACCAAAGCAATACCACACACTCCAGAAATTAGTTCCACTCGTTGCAGTAGGTATATATCTACGTAGGTGGCAGGTAGCAGCTAGGTATGTACTTCTTGATTCTCGAGACGCGTCGACGGTCGAGAACAACTTTAAAACAAGGCCGTACTAGCCGCGGGTGAATTCAGAGCATAAGCATAAGCTGCACACGAGGATTTAGGTATGTATTATCAAGTTTGTGTATATATAAGCAGAACTGGCTGCTTTATAAGACAAACAGAAACTTGGATTCCATGTTTTTGTTAGAATTCTAAATCGTCGAAATATTTTCTTGATTATAAAATGAATTTTCGGTGAAAAGTTATATACCTAAAATCGTATGTTCGGGTGCAGATTTAGGTCAAATTTTTGATAAAAAAAATAATTTCCTACATCGTCATATATTATATAAGTATACGGCCGAAAAAACGCGAAGTGAGAATCCTTAATCCTTTGATAAATAATTTTTATACGGGGGGGGGGGGGGGGGGGGCAACTCGCTTGTCGTAAAAGTATTCTGTTAGCGTAATTAAAAACCTTTTACACCTACATTCCCGCGTGTATTAGAAAGTTAGAAACGCGGCCATAAAGGCCACGACATGTAAATCAATAAACACGCATCCTGACCTAACATCATAGCCGAAAACTTACCACCCCTTTACGGCACAGTTACATACCTGAATCGTAAATTTTTATCACGCCTCAGCGACCATTGAAGCCTAAATGTAAAGGCAACTGCTGCAGTAACTACTAATTACGTCTTTACTCCACGTATACTCGAACATATATGTACAGGGTGTCCCAGAACTAAATGTCCAAAATGGACTAAATTTCCAAAATGAAAGGTGTCCTAGAGGAGGTCGAACCGAGTAAATTGTCTCGAAGAACATGGGGTCTGCGAAGTCGCGTTCGCGAGATATCACAAGTTAAAAAAAAGTAGCGCTTTGCGCCGCCTCGGCGCGGCGCAAAGCGCTACTTTTTTTTAACTTGTGATATCTCGCGAACGCGACTTCGCAGACCCCATGTTCTTCGAGACAATTTACTCGGTTCGACCTCCTCTAGGACACCTTTCATTTTGGACATTTGGTTCCGAGACGCCCTGTATATACCGAAAAGGCGTTAATTATTCAAAGTAAAATATTTCGGGCTGATCGAATTAGATTTTCCTTGGAATTGGTCAGAGCTATGTAAAGTAAACGTTCGAGTTGATCAAACGGTCGTTTTAATAGACTTCTGGACTTCTAGAAATTGGATTATGTCAGGTAAGGGGTTAGTTTACTAAGGGTAAAACGCCCCTGGTAGATATATTACATCGAGGTGTGTGTATGTAGAAGCGACAGTCTTTAAAACGGCATAATATTGATCCGTTAATATCAATTTTCTCTCGCCGATCTCAAGGCCTCTATTATATACCCATGTGACTTCAGCAGTGCACCGCGTTGATGTAGGTATAATCGTACGGCTGCATTGCTGCACGCATGCGATAGGTTATTTTTACAATTTTCTATCGCATCGATTAGCCGCGTTGACACGATGGTTAATTTTCTTTTTCTTTTTTCTTTTTTGTTTTTTTTTTTTTTTATCCACATCCGTGATGCTAGTGATATAAATATTTATGAGGAAGAACGTTTGTCCGCGCCTGACGGTGAAAGAGCATAGAAAAGTAAAATGCAAAAAAAAAAAAAAACGTTGTTTTTACTATCTTAGTTTGTTCGTTTTTTTTTTTTTTTTTTTAACTTTTCAACTCACCGATTCGCCCAAAGAAGTTTCTACTCCGTTGCATGTATACTCGTACTATAGTAGTTAATGTAAAGCTACGGTCAGGCCAAGGAGAAACAACCCTGAGTGGTCAGACCTGCCTGGTTTGGCTGTGGTAAATAAAGAGTGTTTTTTTAACGCGGTATTTTTATACGTTTTTTGACGTTTAATGATTAACGATGTGGCCTTAAAGAGCCGAACGACAAATTTTCCCGTCATCCCTTGCGAGGATCTTACGATATGATAAAATTCAAGGAAGAACAAGAAGAAGAAGGCTTGTACTCGAACAAACTGGGTTAATAATTAAATAGAAAATTGCTATTTTATAATTGCTACGATGGAATTTATCGTACATATCAAATTATATTTACTGCAATTTTACCATGTGTATATAGATACATGCTGTTTATCAAGTATAAGCCTATATTTATTACATATAGACAAGAATATGTGAGACAATTTATTATTTTCATTGAAAATAATATTTCTTTCGACACTGATAAAGCGGAAAACGCGCACCATAAGATTTACATTTTCGTTTTCGAATTTTTTGTTTTTTCTTCTCCATTAGATTCAGCACACATCTGTTTCTTTTGATGAAATACGACTTCTCCATCTTCCTTCGATGGCATCAGAGAGAAATAAAAATGAATAAAAAATGAGATAACCGCTTTCAAATCCCTCGTTACACATCATAGTACCTATTATTATAATACATATTATTCGAAGCACTAATTTAACTTCTCCAAAAGTTTTAAGAAATGGTATCAAACTGTCTGAAGTTTGCATGAAAGCAAGAAAATAATTTACACGTACCAATTAACCAGCTACCCTTCTGCAGGGAGTGTTTAAGCTGTCCAGCCTTGGGTGCGGCAATAACCATGTATGTATAATACGTGTACATAATTCTATGTACCGGGTGTCACGTGCGGTTAAAAAGTGGCGAATTTTTTTGCTCTCGGTCGTTAGAAAGACATAAATTTTAGTTTACGTAGTTAGAAATGGTTACGATATATCGTCCGATCACTCACGTAATGTAATACCGCATACGACTCGATTCTGTGATTACGAAAAATATTATCGACCCCCGAGGAAACGAGCCTCGTGAATATTCAACGAGAAAAAAAAAGAAAAAAAAAAAAAAAAATCGTATACGATTTTACATATTCCTGCACGGTTCATCGGTGTCATTTATAGACCTAGGTATATATTCGTTTGAGTGTAGTTTAAAGAGCGTCAAAAAGATAAGATAATTCAAAAAAATGTGACTCAACTTTCGAATTTGACGTTTCAGGTTAACTTTTTGCCTTTTCTTCTTTCCTCGCTCAGCTTGAGAAACTCCCTTATTTTCAGTGTAAATTTTCTTGTCTTATATATACTTGGCAATAACGAAGCTTATATGTATATAAGAATTAGCAAACAGTTTTTCTAGAAAACGTCACGGCTCATTAAAGTCTACGATCAGGGTATAGGAAAAGGCTACCTCGGTTTAATTTCTACCCTTCAAGTAGCGGGGCAGTTACTGCCTCTACGGTATAGGTTTATGGTCTGGTTAGTCTAATATTAGGATTGGAATACCCTACGTGGGCATTTGAGCCTTAAGCGGTTAGTTCGGGAAACAATTCCCTGCAAATAAACCCTTCGACTCTTAATTTCGATTGGGGCTATACAGTTTCGAGTAAATTTGTTAGAATTCAGAAGACTTGGATCAATGCTTCAGGATTATTGATCGAGACCAATTTTTCGATTAATGATTGCAAATTAATTTCGTACGTGGCTGTACACGGGAAAGAATAAATAGATTACCAACACATATCTAGACATATTCAAACATGATAACGAGACCAACGAGCCTTGCTAACCGTCTTTGTGCGGTGATTTATTGTACATTTATGAATAAATGAAACGGTTTATTGTCGCTCCTTGAATTGAATAGACCAATACCCGTGGAACGGGACTCATATTGAACCTTATTCTTCCTGCTATTTCGTTTCCACGTATCTACCTTGAACAAAAAAGAACAAAAAAAGAAGTAAAAACAGCAATAATAGTAATAAGCAACGAACTGGTTAATATCGATTCACGTTTAGGTAGATAAGAGTGATACAACTTCACCATTACTCACGTCGGTGTATATACCACGTAACTAAACAGTCGACTTTCCTTCCGATCAACGTGCACACTGCACATGTATATCATAGTGTGTCGTTTAGCTTATATATTATTCACATAATTAATGTATCGGTAATGAATGATCTGAGATGATTGAATTAATGAATAATGTACGAGTATAGAGACCCAGCTGTTCTGAGTATGAAGTTTGTTTAAAAAAAATTTCAAGGATGTGTAATACAGGTGACATACTGACATAGCATGACGGTCTGAATACGACCTCCGTCAACACTCGACTGTATGATATTTTTGTACACACATACCTGTATAAAATCATTACATGTGTATGTCACGATTCCTACTATTCTGATGAACTAGAACCTTGCAGAAAGACCCATGGCTAATATCGATTTATGACTAGGCGAATTCACCCCCTTTTCATACCCAGTATATACGACATCTATAATAATATAAGTTCTTACTTGCAAAGGGTTGGCGTTTCTCTCTGTTTGCACACTCATATATTCTTGTACTCTTGAGTTACACGTGGGTATGATATTCGTACGTAGAGATAACGGTGACCCCTCACCTTTGGGTTCTATCAGACCTTGAAGTTGAAGATGTAAGATCATATCGTTCTTTTTTTCTTCGTCAATTTTTTCATATCTCACATCTACTATTTCTATATAAAATTGCTTGTGTCTATATTTTAAGGCGTTCAAATGTATTATTTGAATTTCCTAGTTTTAGCCGGAAGAAATTTCGGCTACGAATTATTAAAAACACCATTTCGACGTGTAACGTTCAACTCGAGTGGAAAAATATTTCCACCGAAATAAATAAATTCCTCACAGTATATAGATATATATTTTTCCTTCTTATTTCTGCGAGCATGAAACCTCCTTATTTCTTCCACTGCCTCTCTTCCTTCTGTTCAGTTTATTTCTTCCTTCCCTTATTGTTCGCTACGAAAATTCTTCCCGTTAATCTCTCGTGATTCCGATCTCTTAGAGCCTCGTCTTTCACCGATTACTGTCTCGATCTTGTATAGAACAAGTGGTTAGTACTTCAGCCCCGATTTTGTATGGTCTTTCATTATTATTATTATTATTATTATTATTATTATTATTATTATTATTATTATTATCGTTTTTTATGGCTTTAAGGATTTATATTATTACTCCGGTAGCAGTAAGTCACGCATTAAGTAATGAGATTAACATTTTGGTAATTTGGTTAAAAGCGGGTGAATATAATGAGAATACCCACTTTCGGGGAATCAGAAAAGGCTCGTTTTCCTCCTTTTTTAATTTTCCTGTTTCTTTATCTTCTTGGTATTCATTTTTTTTTTTTTTTTCTTTTGGCGTAAGATTGTTGCGCTGAGAAATGTAAATGGCTGTCGCGCTTTACAGGTCGATACATCAATCCTCCTTCCTTTGATCGTACGTGAAATGTGAACGTAAAAATATTTCAGATGTTATATATACATATATATATATATATATATATATATATATATATATATATATATACCTATATGTAGCGAGTGTAACACTTTTCCTTTGTCGAAATATGTAAGCTGTACATATAGCTGTAATATGTATATAGGTATATATATAGTATGTATCCGCGAGGGAGTGAAAGCATAAAGAGCTTCGGCGAACCACAGAAATATATTACTTTTTAGCTTCACTCCGCACACTTCGTTCTCACTTGGTTTATTAAAGAGACAGTGGATAAATTTTGTTTTTTTTCTTTTTACTTTTTAAATTTTTTCCTACTATCACGCTAAGTATAAGGGCAGAGTGAAATTTATTCCCACCCAAAAATTTCAAGTACTAATGTACAGCGTTAGATACAAAGAGAAGAGAGCTTTTAGGTTTGGCAATTTTTGAATTTAGTTAAAGTTTAGCCTTGACTCGAATTTAGAATTTTTCTACCACTCGCTGCAGAACTTGGCAGTTTTGTTTCATCCTTTTATTTTGTTTTTATAATTTCTAGGATTTGTGTTTGGTTTGCTTCGGGTTTGGCTGTGGTCCTATAATTATGCTTGCTTTACCTAACTTACGGAGTTAAATACCGGAAACACAATTTACCACATCACGTAATCTTGTGCAATTTTTTCATTGTTTTTTGTCCCGACCCCCCCGTGTCCCTAATTTAGAATTTCCATTTCTGAATAAACTGGCCCAGACCTACCTCTGTGCTCGGCTAATTCTTCCGGCTTTCAGCTCCTGCTCTAATAACTCGCTTTTCAGATGTCTGTTTAAATAAAATAATTTTCAAAAATTGCCTGCCGGTTATGGTCGTTAAAATTTTTTAACTTACCTTATAGTTTCAGACGGTCGGAGTATCTCGCGCGTAAATTTTGTCCTAATTCGTATACCGAAATTACTCCGGTTATCTTTACAGATATCTTTAGCTATGCTATGTTCACGAAAATTAAGTAATTGCGAAGTGGACTAATTACAATTAAATTAATTGAACTCCCTGTTTGTAATTACTTCAATTTCGAGTCAGAAGAATAAAAAAATACATAAAAAATTCAATATTTAGGCAGAAATATTACCTACCTGCGACAGTATTTCACGATAATCCGAATAATTTGGTTGATAAAAATTTATTACCTAAAGAAAATCGATTCTTTAATTTATGAAAAATTTTTGAAAGTATTTTAACACCGGGGTGGAAAATTTTTTTTCAAATCACTTTGACGTATAGCCGATACCAACCTTGTTATATCATTATGATTGATTCATGCAGCTCGGCATGGCAACGATACGTCCTAATAAGTAGAAATTTTCTATATAAATTCCACACGAGTTGATCATCGATTCTTTACTGTCGCATGAACGCTTATTCTCCAGGACGATTCGTGACCGTGTATATTGAGTACGAGTAGCTCGTTCGAAAAAAATCGAAAAAGTACGAGACAGAATCAAGTAGACTGAATTGAACCGAATCGAATCGAATTGAATTGAACTGAACAGAAAATTCTAAGCACCTCGATCTCATTGTGGTCGATTGATTATTCAGTATTTTCTCCTCGCATTTCCTTGAGAGCTATGAAACTGGAATGACGACTCAAGACGAGTTTTTTCCGTGTTTAACGACACGGTAATACCTATACGCCTCGTAATTACCTACTTCGCTCTTTGAAAATATTTTCACATTCAATTCGTATCTACGTACATGTATATAGGTATATATAAATATGATATTCAACTGATAACGTGTATATAATATTTGTCTACCTGTGCGAACTGGCTGCAGATCGATATAACGCGATAAAATGAAAATTTATTTTTAAATCCATTTCTGAGTACGATAATTACGTACGAATAGGTAAAAATAATAATATAGTACGTGTCCGGCTAAAAGCGAGGGTATCTCGTCTGCCGGATCGCATGCTGATCTGTAATAGCGATTAATTTGAAATCGTTGGTTATGTATATATTATTTTAGCGTAACATGAACATGTTTTGTGAAAATGGAAATTTTTCGGGTTAATAACGTGTAAAATGAGAACAAACCGCCGTGAGCTTTTCCCCATTACCGTATAATTTTGAATACTTCAAAAAACTAACGAAATATTACGTTCTTTGTTCCAGCTGGGGGTCGCGTCCCGTTCGTGACGTAATCGACGACCCGGGTAGAATCTGGTGCAGCCCGGCATTGCGCGGGGCATGGTGCTAGCTGTGGGGGCAGGGCGATGACGCTTTACCGCTACCCGCCGTCGCCTCCACGCGTTTCCCGTACCCTCCAGGATTTCCTGGTCCTGTTCCCGGTCCCGGTCCCGGCCCCCATCCCGGTCCCGGTCCCGAATTTAAATCCCACCTATCACCCGGAGGACTCGACGTTGGACCCAACCGGGGTTTTTACCCCGGGCTCGTCCAGACATGAGAAATCACTCGCGGCACCACGAACATCATCACGGTCAAGCCATGCCCTTGGAGGAGGTCCAAGGTCTCTTACCTCCAACGTCCAGGACAGGTAATTGGTGACTTTTTTATTCTAATCTCGAGGTTTTTTCGAAACACTTTAGCCGCTACCGAATGAACAGAATTTGATAAATGATGAAATCTCAACACTACTTGTTCACCTCGCTAAAGTTTCGCGTGCAAAGATCGGGGTTGAATAATGTCGCGCCGAAAGTTTGAAATTTTATTATTCGCCGAATCTACTCACGTACTACTAATGTGTATACCTAAAGGGACAGGGTACAGTATATTATCGGGGAGTCAAGATTTCATAACAAAGTTTATGACCAAAACGCAAACACAATTGCGAAACGAACAAGAGAGAGTAAGAGACAGAGAGAGAAAGTGAGCACAATTTCTTTCACCCTTGGGGGAAATTTACCGTGAATTATGGTCACCTGATTTATGAAGAGGTCGCGTGAGACTTCCGGCGTTACGGCTTAGACTCTCGTTGCGGTCGTCTTAAAAATTTTGTGCTTCAAGTTATGGCGAACAAGAGTTACGGTCGAGTGGTTGGTTCCGTAATTCAGGTATATAACAGTAGAAACGTTTAAATTTAGAAATAATTTTCACGGTCCGCGTTGACCTTATGAAAACTCGGTGAAATAAAATTATTCTACACAAAATCTGAAGCAAGAGAAGTAGTCTGCAAAACTTTTTAATAACTCAAAATATCAATTTTTAACAATTCTCACCCAACAACGTGACATATTTTGCGTTGCAATTAGTTTCATGCGACGTACAGTTATGCAAATTTGAACGACCTCAAGGAACTTTGACATTCGAGGTGATATTTACTCGAATGTCTTCGAAAGTTCAGCAACTTTTTACCTAAACGTAGAAATAAATTGCACAGAATGTGATAATGTCGTCTTCAAATATTATGACCAGATAATTAAAGTCATGCAAATTTTTAAAAATTGATTACATTCGATATATTTTTTCTTTCCTTTGCTCGTTTCGAATGGCACTAAATATTCTGATCGCAAATGACGAGAAAAATGAAATTAAACGAAATTTAAAGCTCGGTGTTAGTATGCATATTTTTCCAGAGATATTATTTTCTTTTGATAATCAAAGACTACCATCACAGCACCCCGCATCGCGTTTGGCTTAGCCCTAAGAGACTTACGAAGCACTCCAACTCGTCAATTTTGGGAGATTAGGTTTTAACGTTAAACGTTGCTAATACCAAGGTGAACACTCTCATAATTAGGGTGGTCTCTGATGTTTGAGCTACACTGTGGTTATACATTGCTTTTAAATAAAACGAACCACTCCAGAGGGTTTTTTTTTCTCTCTCAAAGTAGTTGCAGCGATTACCTCATCCCATAAATTGGAACTTGAATACTTCTACCTAAATGAATATCGCTGCACGATACGATAATTCATTCGCAAAAGAATTCTATTCGTTCCTAAATAAATATAAACGATATATTTTTTCGAAGTCTCTGTACTGCGGTACAACGTGAGGCAGAATCTTCCGGAAGGCAATGGCAATACTTTAAATAATTTAGCAACGACCAGTTTTGGGATCGATTTGGTCTTCGGGTCGGTTGTGTACAGTAAAAGTCAGTAACTTGTTTAATCGCAATTTTACTCAACGCGTTAAACCGAGCGACCGTTTACAGCAGGACGAATAGATGGAAATGTCCATTTTTTAATTACGATTTTTTCCTGTCTCATATAAAACGAAGAGAAATTAAACTTCGCACTTCGTAGTCGGTATACAGAGATTGGAAGTGTTTATTATCTCAGAATTTAGCGTTCGTCCGCGAGAAATTATCGCAGTGATTAAGCACAACGATTTTGAAATTATTTTTTTTTTCTTTTAATTTCTCGCCTGCATTTTCCACGCGGATTCTATTCTCCTCTGATACTGTTATACAAGATGAAAGATTACCGCGCATATTTTTCATACCTTTTCCTTTTTTTTTCCCACCTCTTTTCAGGTAACCGTGGACCGCTTAGCGTAACAATTGTCCAGGTGGGAGGAAATGGCGGTAACATGGGAAGCTCCGGGGGTGGAAGCGGCGGTGGTGGTGGTACAGGTGATTTATTGGGTCTGGAACCACCGTCTGACTTGAAACCTGCAGCATCCCCGTTGTCCGATATTAGCGCAACTTTACACTCGGACAATAATGACACCTACACAGCTGGTGGTGAGTAAATTTCATATTTTATAATCAAATTTCAATTTGATTTTTTGATTTCATTGAAATTATTGTTTTTTCTTTCATTTTTGTTTTTTTTTCTGTCTTGATTTCTCATCATTTTGGATATAGTTGATACTGCGGATTGCATTGAAGTATAATTAGAGAAGTTATATTTAAATTCAAATTTAGATCAAGTTATAATTATTTTTGGAAATTTTTAGAATCATAGAAGAAGATTAGGTTACATAAACTTGATGGGCCTAATACTATGCCTAATAATAATTGTGAGCTAGAACAGAATTTACGTTATTCAAATCGGCTTAACTCGTGAATTAGCGAGGACTAAAATATGCGGTAATTAATCGGACTACTTTATACTGTTCACGAAGAGCTGATTTGAAATTATTGGAAAATGGGGATTAAAATTTAGTATCTGTTTGGTAATGTTTTAATATCTTTGTCAGCATATTACGGTTTTGAGTATCGTACCACTTCGTCACTCGTTGACAAATTAAAACAAAAAAAAAATCAGAAATAGAAGAAAAACGAAAGGAGATTAATTGTCATTAATTTTGACGAAAACTTTTCAAATTGATCACCGACCTCAAGACTTATGCAATAATTACCATGATTTGATATCTAAAATCTGTCAAAACGAGAATAAGATCTGAATTCTGTTAGGAAGAAACTTATTCCACTGGACTAAAAAGTAATTATGTCGGGTAAGCAAGGGGAAGAAAATTTGTATTTTGTTCCCCATTTCTCCACAGAGTATATTGTTAATACTAATAGCCACTCACGTAGTAGAGACCCGTTAAGATCCTGCGGTCGAGGTGGAAACGTATATCCATCGTAAATGAGCTAATTCTCTACCGCACCTGAAAGCGTCATGGTGTTTTACACGGCGTTTTAGGTAACAGGAAATTCAAGCTCATCCCTTAAGGGTTGAAAAATTTTTGGGTCAACCTCGCAAGTGGCTATTTTTCACTTTTCTCAACCCATTTGATTTTTAAACAAGAATAAAGCTGTGAATAAATTATTAATTAAGGGAACCTGTACAGCCTGGTTTTGGAAATTCTGAGTACCCCAAAATGCATTTAATTGTCAGCCAAAGTTTATTTCACATCGAAAACAAAAAATTTTCTTTGAAAACCTTTGTCGTAAGGTTTTAGGCACATCGTTGTTCCGATTAAGGTCGTTGAGGGCTCGTTTTTTTTTCAGAAAAGAAATCCTCATTATGTGAACGAGGGAATTTTTTTACAATTCCGTGTTGGCCAACTTATTTGCAAATTAGTGACCTGAATATTGGAAAATTTGGATAATTGACCGTAACTTTTCACATGAATTTTTTTTCACCGATCCCTCCGTTCCTAAGATGTAGAATTGCTGTCCGAAGAAAGCAAGACCTTGAGAGGTTGAATTGGACCAACGATGTGCCTGAAACCTTACGACAAAGTTTTTCGTAGAAAATTTTTTTTCGATGTGAAATAAGTTTTGGTTGACAAATAAATAAATTTTGGAGTACTCCTATTTTCCAAAACCAAGCTGTACTGGTCCCCTTAATTAATTATCCACAAATATGTTACTTTTAAATTGTTTTCATATCAATTCTGAGGAGTTTTTTCCTTCATTTTTTTTCTTAACATGAATGATGTGTCTATCGCTACGTTTAAATAGTCGGGACAAAGATGACATAGAATAATTTATTACTCGTTAGAAAGAGTTATATATTATCGTAATAGCGATGGTTAATTGTTATAAGTGTAGAGTGAACAGCCGGTGAAGGTTTTTTTTTTTTTTTTTCTAAAGATCGATGGTAATTACTTCTGTTTGTACACCCCTTGGTAGAAAGTTCGGATGACGTCATATCCTGCGGTCGGAAACGTTTCAGAATCTCACTCTCTCGTTTCAGCTTAGTGGTGGATGAAATCGAGGGTGAAAGGGGGTTTGAACATTAGTACGAAAGTAGAAGCAATATCAAAGACGGGGAAGCGGCTATACATGTATATAGTCTTCCTCGGAGATTAAGGAAAAAAAACGGGGCGAAAAAAAAAATTAAAGAAAAATACATTTCGAGTTATAAAAGAGGAGGATAAATATATATATATATACATGTATATACATACGTATATGCGAACGGATGAGGCAATTCATCCTCGATGCTTGAGAAAATTTCACACAAGAAAAAAAGTTACGGATGAAAATTATGAATAAATATTAAATGAATTTTGCGGGGTGGCAAAAGAAAAATAATTTTTTTCTTTCTTTTTTCCTCTTTTGCTTATCGAAGAATTTTTACTTCCCGAATAAAGTGGCTTGTATCGCGGTTATAAAAGCGATTTGTCTTGCGTTGGACATTCGGTTTTTATCGAGTTCAAAATAAGGGTGTTGATTGATCAGTCTTGAAACCAATTTCTGGCCTATATTCAAACCTCCGGAGTTTTATTTTTCATTTTCTTCACCTTTCTTCAAGAGGGAGAATTCGAGTTTGGTAAAATTCAGATTAAAAATAAAAGTATGCGCAGGATCCTGATCGGTTATTCCCTTCTTTGATCACTAAAATTCTTGTCATTTTATTTCAACGCCGAGTGAGTTCCGCGCCTGTACTCGCGCACTTGGAAGATTTCGTATATATATACAGGAATGATTAGCCATTCACGTTTCGAAATGTCGAGCCAGATATTTCTCTTATTCACCGGAAACTCCAAAACCGACGATTTCGTTCTGAATTTGGCTCAAAAATAAATATATAAATAAATAAATAAATAACTAAAAAATTTCTCCACTTGACGATTACCGACGTTCTTCCTCGCACCGCGGTACGCAAATTAACACTATTATAGACATAGAGGCGAAACATCGCGCACGTGGTTCTCGAGATATTAGTGAATGTTAATCGGATTACCCTGCAGCGTGGTGGTCTCCACTGAGGTCAGTGTTGCCCCTAACGTTCAACGGGATTCTTTATCGTGAACAGTGTTGGCCAACGCGAAAACTTTCTATATAGGTGAATGATTGATCATCAAAAAGTTGTATGAAGATAGTCAAATTTTTGTGCTTTTTTAATACTACGTTGGCCGAGGTGTTTGGTTATTGAATTTTCACAAAGAGAGAAGAAGAGAGAAAGAGGGTGATTATCGGCCCCTCGGTGTTCTGACATCACGATTAAACGGGCGTCGACATTTATTCCAGCTTCTATAATCATGTGATCATATATATAAGCGATTCTGTGAATGACTAAGAGACAATAAATGAAAAAAATTTAGTGGATTGAATAGAGCAGTTGAAAAAATCTCAAACAAGTGACTGTCCAGTGCTTTTCGTAAAAAAAAGTATAAAACTACTTCGTGGCTAAAGTAAATTGAACAAAAAATCGGAAAAATACAAGTGTAGTTAATTTTACGAGCCCTAGGGACCGCGTGATCACTATTTGTCGTACTATGACGTACTTTCGTGGAACTGAAGCTTCGAGACCGTGACTTTGAGGGTTGCGAAAAAGCAGAAGAAAAAAAAAAAAAATTGTGCAAAATGAAATGACCGTAGGAAAATTTTTTTGAAGACTTACAAAAAATGGGGTGACGCAGTTCTAAATATCTGTTCAAAATATATGCTGACTGTAAAATTGAATGTGTAAAGTTCGACGTTAAATGTGACGGAGGGTTTTTTTTTTCTTATTTTTTTTGTCCTCGTAGCTGGAAACCTGCGGAAAATAAAATGATTTATTGTCAGTGTCTTTTTGTGCCAAACGAAGCTTTAGCTTGTTCGTAACACTGTGGCTTCCAACTTGATTATGGAGAGACGAAAACTCGAATTGCCAGAAGTATTTGTCATCGATTGTGACCAGGATGGAAATAATAATGGAGCAACTGTTTTCAAATCTCATTCGGTCTACAGAAAATCTAGTATACGACGAAAGGGCTACAGTAATCGTAAAATAAGTACTTTTCCTTATTGAAAATTGTATTATATATTTTGAATTATTTTCGAGGGATAATGGCGCCCGAAAATTGATCGAGCAAAAATTCTCATCAATTTATTATCGAATTTAGTTTTCAGAATTTTCTCCACTATTTAATATTGGGACTGGTATTTTATTAAACGTCGAATTACCGTCAGGGTGTATAGAATCAGGTCAATGTGTGCGTAAATATTGATGTACATATACTGATGAATGTATCGTTAATATACCCGCGATGGGAAGTAGAATTATTGAGTTTCTCTTGCCTCGTAGACGAGCCGAACTTGAGCCTTTTTAGGTATAATAACCGAGAAATCGATTCGAAATTTCCCTCGAAGACTGGCTCTGATAAAGTAAGCTCTTAATTTACGACGCCGTCGTCATTGCGCGAGCAATGCTATAGCGGAATTCAATTAATTGGAGACTCCAGTTTGAGTTAGAAAACAGAAAACGACTAATTATACCTATTTAAACGATGAAGAAATTAAACGAAACAAGAATATGCTATTTAATTTTTTTTTTCGTATTTCCATTTTACATTTCGCGAAACTTTTCATACCGCAACGGCATTTACGCTCTACTCTAATTTCTCAACTATAACGACTGTAAAGTAATTTTAACTAGAAATTTAGAAAAAAAAAAAAACCTCGTTGCATGTCAGCCTCTGCAGCAGTATTAACGACACACAATTATCCTTATCGTTGTATATCCGGGTGCAACCGATTATCGCGTGTAGAAAATACCCTGTTAGGTATAGCCGCAAGGATGATTTGGTTTTTTTAACTTGCCTTTAATATAACCAAATCGTCTTGGCTATCAGTCTTGAGATGAACTGCCGTTATATGTAACGAAGATTGAGACACGATTTTTCTTTTCAACAGTTTCATTGTAATTATTTATAGCTTGAAACAGCTTGCAACGAATATACGTATAATGGTCTAGGTAGGTGGATATCTGACATTAAGGATATTGACGCGGGGTGAAGGAAAAAATAAAAAATAAAAAAGTTTCTTAACAAAAGACAGATATTCAAACTCGACTGCTTTAGAAAGTTCAGTTTGATATACCTACCCTGAAGAAAAAGCAGTCCGTATCTTTGTTTGTATTTCTTGTATGTATCCGGGAGTTTGCGGAGTCGTTTATCATCCGTATTCCAATTCTTTTATCCACCTTTATAGCATATATACATACATTGAGGTTCAAGATAACGCGGATAATATATCTTGAACCTGAAATCTTTGGCATTTTATTCAAATACGATTCGATTCGACTCGATTGACCGCGATGAGTGAGAAAAATTTCATAAAATTTGTTCCTACAACGTGGCAAGTACTAAATTATATAAGCATTGTACTTTTTGAATTCCACGCGCCGAGCATCTGCCTGATCGTTTATATGTCAGAATCTAAAGTCTCTCTGTGAAACGTATACGAACTTAATTTTACTAATTAGTACCCAGTTCTTATTCCATTAAAATCATCTCCCAGCTCTCGAGTTTCCAGTATTAAATATTCTTTCACAGTTTCCCCCGCTCCCTCCGAGCCAAATCTTAACTTATTTATATTTTTCGCAATTCAATTTTCGTTCGAAGGAAAGGAAAGGAAAATAAGAGAAAAAAAAACAAAGAAAGAATTGGACAAATAAGCAACAACAAAACTGGATTAACTTTAATCTGATCTAAACTTAGCCAACAAAAAAAAAAACAAAAAAACTTACCCCCTGCAGAACCTGAGGGATTTTTTTTATTTTTCTATTTAACGGTGTCTAACAACATTGCAAATATTTTTACGTTTCGACAGGGCTCGATCCCCGTCTTCTTCTGGGTGGAATCAGCGGTGGCGATCGCCTGGCTTGGGAAGGACGATACCAAATTAAGGAGCATCGGCGTGCCGGAAAAGCGACGTTTCAAGGTCAGGTTTACAACTTCCTAGAGCGGCCAACCGGCTGGAAATGTTTCGTCTATCACTGCTCGGTGTAAGTTAATTTTTTTATTCCCTTAAAATTTTAATACATGCAATATATACTCGTATATACCCATTTTCAAAAAAATTTCGCATTTATAAATTTTTCGAAAAACATTGACTTGAGTCAAGACCAGGACACTTTACGCGCAGAACTACACAGACGTATGTGTTACTCGCTAGAACTTTTTATCCTC
This sequence comes from Macrophya alboannulata, assembly GCA_949628255.1. NCBI lineage: Eukaryota > Metazoa > Arthropoda > Insecta > Hymenoptera > Tenthredinidae > Macrophya > Macrophya alboannulata. Next base: position 48,145,356 of record OX451206.1, on the reverse strand, counting down.
AGCCTTGACTCGTACCCCGCGAGACCGTCCGTAAGCCAATGCAAGTACATAATGTATCAGTTACTACCATTTATTTTTAGGTCTAGGTCTAGGGCAAAAAATATCGTCGGACATTAGACGACAAACCTTATTACCGGCAACATAGCCCTGACTGAATCAATAATGCGTTCATACATATAGTCGATATATTAAAAGCTCGATGCAGCTTTCTCTGTTCTATTAGGGAAAAAAATCCAGAGTCCTAATTATAATTAATGAAAAAAAAAAAAATGAAATAAAAATGAGATACGAAAGAGAATTGAAAAATATACTAATCGCTATTTTAAATATCGATTGGTAATGAGACACAGATTTGTCAATTGACATTGATGACTGTTAAAACAATACAGTGTGCAATCAGTTCGTTGATTCGTTCAATATTCATGAGCCTGCTCCCCCATTCGTGGTCAATTATCTCCGACAACATCGGTGATCGTGTGTAAAGATTACAGGTCGATATTACTCCATTGATAAAAGATTTACAAATATTATTTTCACGTATCTATTCTGCGATATATGTATAGATTTTTTTTTTTTTTTTTTTTTTTCTTTCTCTCTCTAATTTGCCTATTGCGTGATCGATGGGTATAACAGAATCGATGCCGGGTCAAGTTAGAACCAAATTATATACTTGCTTATAGGTATTATGGACAGCTATATTATCAGCTATCCCATTATCTACGAAGAAGAAAGAAAGAAAAAAAAAAATTGAAGAAAAAGAAAAATGAAACATTTAGCGAAATACGTTCAATGGGACAAAGAATGATATATCTACTCGAGCTGCTAATCGCTTGGCTATTAATTAACACATACTACAATAAAAGCAGAGTAACTATAACGATCGCCGACTGCAGTCTATGAGGCAGTATGAAATCCTCTAATTTCTATTGCATTCACATATTGTTTGACGTTGTTATATATAACAATTGTTGTTCACCGCTATGTCAGAGCTTATTGAGCGCTAGCAGGTGATGTGTAATGTGAAAATAATGATATGTAAGGCAAAATAGGTAAATATGGCTCCCCTAAGGGAACAATAATGCCACAACCTCCCCTATGCTATTTCTCTCTTATTAACGATTGAAAAACATACGTCATATTTTTTTATATGGAAAAAAAAAAATTCAATTGAGTAGGGTAAAAGTAGGTCTCCCTTGAAATCAATAAAAGATATGACAATTCATTTACATATTGAATCATCACGTTTTTTTTTTTTTTTTTTTTTTTTCTGTAATTTTGGAAGAGGGTCATATTTCCCGATTTCCCCTGGCGTACCCGGCAAAGTAATAGAAAATTTGAATAAATTAATAAACGAAAAAGTGAAGAAATTTATTTTGCCAAAATGAACCTTAAAAACAAAAAAACAAAAACGAAAAAACAAAAATAAAAATTTATAGTGACATGGCAATTATTATTTGAGAATATTTTTTCGATTTGAAGATACTCATATTTTGGGTTTGGTCTTCTATATATTTATATAACTATTATATAGGTGCGTCCGATTTGTATCCCTCATGGAAACAAAATCGCATTCTATGTATGCATACACATGATCACTAAATTCCCACGAGTGTAAACATCGACCGTCAACTGTACATACAATAGAGTGTCTGTACAATGCATATACCATAGATGTATATACCATATACATATAAATACAGTAGATAGGCGACAAATAATGTATATATCTCGCAATTTGCTTGAATCTTGAATTGATATCCGATAGACAATTTGCCAAAATTATATCAATAAAGACTAATGATGAATATGAGCGTTAATTCATTCACAATCATTTCTAACAATCATTTCTGTCGTAAATCGAGAAAGAAGATTTAAAAAAGAAAAATAACGATAATAATAATCGTACGTAATTTACCTAATCGTTAGAAAAGAATTAAAAAATATAATAAAAAAATTCAATGAGATTATCAAACATCCCATTTATCAACCGAGTATATATTTTTTTTTCTCCACATCACGTACGTATGTGTATGATATGTATAATGTACCTCGGATCAGTAAAAAAAATAGTGGGCTAAATCCGGCTTGCGATGTCGACTCGACAGGCTGTCTGACGCGTTGCCGACTGCTACTACTTACTCCGCCTGGGCTCAGGTCAGCCAGATGGCGGGCCGAGTACCCGCCTGTTCTACTTATCGTTGATGTGTCTGGCCGGTATCTGTCTTTGCCTACTTAAACTGCGAGCGTAGAAAATTTCGTTTAAAACTGATCGGAAAGCGTCTTTCAATTTAGTTTTTTTTATTGAAAATTTTTTTCTTTTTTTTTTGTTTCTTCTTTTGTGTTTTAGAGATTCGACAACACGGCAAAGAACGTTGAGTAAAATATATAAACATATGTATTATAAATGTAATACTGTGATAACTTTTAGTCCTCGTATACCTCAAATTATTATCATAAACTAGTGGTTTAAAAATAATGTTTGAATTATTGAGCGGTTATATCGCGAGGCTATTTTTATACACACTAGGTGTGTAATTTTATAGTAGAATTTGCATACGTGACTGTAATTTGATAATCGTCAAAGGAAAGCTGTTACGTTAAATTTTGTATAATAACTAGCGTGTTGTTTCGTCCTCAATCTTAAGGTATTATAACGATACTTGTATACCTGCCAACCTTTTCCAACGTCCGATAAGACACGGTAGCGAAAAAAAATAATTTTTTTTTTGTTTTTTTTTTTTTAAACCGGGAATTTTTAACGGTAAAAGAATTTTGAATTTGATTGAAAACAGAGTAGGTTAATATTTAATACATAGTACTTTATAGTAAATATAATAATTTGGAAAAAAAAAAAAAAAAATCACTTCATTTGTACAGATTTGGGAACCCTAAATCCCACCTGTGTGTTCAAGATTTACGAATAAATTTGACATTGAATTCCCGAATCTGGCTACATATTCTGATACACGTCACATTTATACTTGTACAAACTGAAAACCTTGCGTGCTTTGAATATCCGCATTAAGAGAGAGAGAGAGGCGTATAATCTGTCTAATTGTTTATATAAATTAGCTGTGCTATCAAGGATTCAGATTTAATTTGAATAAAAAGACATTAAAAGAGGTACGACATCAAATATTTACTCACTGTGTTATTTTTGCTATTTGCTCGCCTCACTGCACTCTGCTAATACAATTGAAGTTATATTTGTAGTGTGATCTACACGGAAAAGTTGTTAAGAAGCATTCGTGAATTTGAATTTTTCTAGTCACGCAAAAGTGCAGTAAAAATTTATACAGAGTCGTTAAAAGTCGGGTGGTAAGGGGGTAACTTTCTTCGAACTTTTCTCGAACCGGTCGTAAAACAAAGTGCAGTTGCAATCTTTGGTCGATGAGTTAGTGTTCGATCCAAAGTACCTGTCCGTACAGTGCGAATGGCTTTCATCGCGGAATTGAAGCTCAAAGCATTCGATATTAGGAACAAAAAATACTCGAAACTTTTGAACGAATGATCCAAATACGTACCTGTATTTCTAAATATTTTATTTGAAGAAATAAAATGAAAAAAAATTAACAAAAATCGAAATAGAGTTTCAAAAATTTCGTCTTTCACGGAGTTTAACGGATTATTGAAAGTCAATGAACTATACTCGCAGCGATAAACTAACTCGAACTTGAATTTCGTAAATCCACAATGATCCACTTCTCTGTTTCCTCTCTTATATTCTTTCCTGTTCTTTTTTCTTGCTCAGTACTTCCATGGTCTTACCTATTGTTTCGCTGCCTTCCTGAATGTAAATTGAACGAGTGGTTATATACATGTATTATATACATATACATAAATCCTTGAGGAGCGAAGTAAAATGAACGGTTAATCCAGCGTAGTCTTGGCTTAACGAGTATTACGGTTAGAAACGTCAGGAATAAACTCGACGATAATAAAAGCGAAGAAGGAGAAAGAAAATGAAAAGAAAAAAAAAAAAAAATTCTTCTTTCATTAATACTTTCTCAAAAATTCGTTCGTCCGTTTTTTATCCTGCAATTGTAATATACTTTTTTTGTTCTCCATATAACACAAAGTACATGGTAGCTCCCTCGTGAAAGGGCAAAAACGAATACCTGATTAAATGAACGAGAAAAAAAAAAAGAAATGGAACAGAGAGAGAGAGAGAGAGAGAGAAGAAAGGAAACATAAGCTTGCAAATCTGGTTGAAAAAACTTAACATTTATGCCATTGTCCTTCCGTTTTTCTTCAAATATATTTCATACCCCTAAATTATTTATTATGTGCGACGGAATGAGGTGGGTTGGTAGGGGTACATACCCTGAATAAGGAACAATGGAGAAAGAAAAAAGAAAAAAAAAAACAGATTTAAGAAAAGAAATGGCGTCACCTCAACTCTCTCGCGTGATTTAACCTGAATAATTTAAGCGGTTCAGAACATGCCCGGTGCTTAGGCGTCCCTACGCTGAAACCCCTTTCTACCCCGTCCTTATACGCGCGTATACTCAAAGCCTTCGCTCCACCTGCACCTCGACCTCGTCCTTTATTGTATCTGCTAGATTAATGGTGAGGGTTAGAAAAGTTCAAGGCTGACGTCTTGGAATGACAATTTGCGGATGACTGTGTAAACTTTGGGCGCATGCGTGCATACATAAAAACATGTTTACATACGTATGCATCTATGTATGTACAAGATCGAAGATAGCGTGTAATAGATGGATTGGTTAATGTGCCTTTCGGAACTGAAACGGTTCCCGCCCTTATTGTCGATAGAGAAAAGGCTTGTTTGAATCAGGTGAAAGATAATGAAACGAGAAAAAAGAAAAAAAAAAGAAGAAGAAAACTGAGAGAAAAAGTAAAGAAAAGAAAAAAGAATCAGAAAAAGGTTAACATCACAATACGCTAAATCATATACATACATCTGTGTATATAGGTATATTATTATTTTATGTACTACATCATGAACTACTATATCGATTTTCTCTTGCTCATGAACGCCCCTTCACATTTATGTACGTATACCTCCACGCGAATATGCTATTCGCCGTTGTATTTCGCTTTTAACTTTTTTTTTTTTTTTTTTCAAAGCGTCCTTTTATCCGTTTTTTTTTCATTATTTCTGTTTTTTTTTTTTATTCCGTTTTTTTTTCTTTTTGCAGTCTTCTTCGGTCCGTATAACTGGTTTACCTACGTACATACGTACGTACGTACCTATATGTATATGTATACATAGTGTACGTAAATAAATGGAAATGTAGCGAGTGCAACCCAGTTCTTTTCAAAGCGAGAACTGAATTGACGTTCTAAAAGTGGTATATAAAACGACTTTCGTTATTCGCCAACGCATTTCGCCGTGCAAGATATGGGAATATATCATGCCCATAATACATATAAGTATAAAAATTTTCCGGGCTAATGTTACCTCTGGTAATACCTACCCGGCACACATACGTTTATAGGCTATCAACCATAATGTGTGTCTCGATATTTAGCATTTTGGAAAATTCTTTTTAAATTATAATGCAAGTGCAGGGGAAAGTTTCCTAACTGGTTTGCTTTATTTATTTTTTTTTTTTTTTTGGATTTCCCTGGTCCGTTCAATTACACGTTAGAAGCGACAGCCTGTCCCTCTCTCTCCCCCTTTCTTGTCTCTCATTTCTCTCCGTTTCAGTTTTTTTCTTTTTTTTATTTTTCTTTTTTTTCTTTGAAATTTTATTGCTCGACTCCCTTCTCGCGCGCGCACGAACGGTCAAACTGAGTGAAAAAAAAAAAAAGTTAGAGGTCAACTGGAAATGTTGATCGGTTGAATTCACACGAATTGAAACGGTTCATACAACCCTTAAAAAAAAAAAAAAAAAAAAGTAATAATAATAATAATTGAAAAATATGAAAAATAAAAGCGTCTCGTGATTCTCTGATCCCAGATTCTCTTTCTTATCTCTTTTTATATCATCGACAATGATAATAAAATGCGTAATTTTATTATTTTCCTCCCTTTAAGATGAACGAAGCTTTTTCCTATTTCTGAGATATTTTTTTTTTTTTCACCCCCCGACATAGAGACATCAGGTATTTATTTGGGCCCATAATTTCGGTACCAAAAACTTGAAAGGGGGCGCACAAACCACCAGCAAATACCTCTGAGGGGATTTTATTTTTTTATTTTTATTTTTTAGGGTCTTTAGTAACCGGGAAGACAAATTTCTTTTGGGGGTTACCCTCCGCTTTTGAACTGGACAATTTGCCGGTTGACATTTCGCGGTTTCTTGAGTAGAAAGAGACTCTCTGAGAGGCGACTGGGAAAAGGGTTTACAGAATTCCTCCACGCACTGTCAACCATCAAACGACGCGTGAGCGCACTGACTCTGATTTACGAACCGCACAATTTCTTGACGTTGGTATTTCATCCTTGAATAACATCTCGGCGTCGTACTATAATTACCTGGATTTAGTTTTTTTCTTCGTTTCATACGCGGCTGTCAATTTATTCATTCGTTCATTCATTGACTTTTATATAAACGTTTTGAGAGTCCTGAAAGACTAGCTTTCGCCGATATTTGCCAAGCAATTAAAACAGCAAGTCGTCCGGGCAATTAATAATCGATTTCGATTACACTATTGACCAGTGTAAATCTATGATAAGAAACCAGCCTTCTTAATTAAGTGAAAAACTGTCAGATCTAATCGACGAACGTCACAGCTGAAGTGTGATCGATGTGTAACTAATGGTATTCCCTTTTTTCTTCGAATTTTTTTTAGAGCTTGACTAAAAGCGGTTGAAAAATATCGCCTAGAAAATTAATTGAAACGACGTTTTTCTTCCCGAATTTTCAAGATCGGCGTCGTCACTGTGCAGCAGGTTTCACATTTCTTTCGATACTAGAAAAAAAAAGTTACAAGGTCGCTGGATTTTTCAATGCTATAAATATCTGAGGTCAAGGTTGTAAGGCCTCGATGTCCTACGTCTATACTTTACCCCCATGTACATACTATACCTATATCTCGAATGAAATCGCGTGGGTTGGAATATGATTAAAAACTTTTTTGCCATCGGCGTCGCGTGTCGGTGAAATCGACGCATCGCATCGTGCAGGGATAGAAGAGATATGAATTTTCGAAAATCAAAAGCTGCTGCAGGATATCGAGCGGAGGATATCTTCTGGTATAATGCGAGTAAGCCAGCCCCCAAGCTTCTTGTACTAAATTCTACCAGCAACAAAGGCCTTTCAATTTATTATACCTATACCGAACTCAAAATCTGCACGAGGAAATGCGATTAGGTTTCAATTAACTTTGTAGTATCCGTCTTCTTCGTTATTTTCTCAGCTCGCACATGTATGTATGTACATAATTTCCGAAGTCAGTTGTTCTCGGGGGTACACGACGTGGATCGTGACTATCTTTTATATAATTACTTAAATTAGAGACGATTTACAAGAGCAGTTACATGCAAATGTTGCAGAAGTGTTTCTAGCCAGAGGGTTGGAATCCGAGGTAAAATTAGGGGTGGATGTATACAGAATTTTCCCTCGATTCAAATCGTCGCGGAAATTATTCCACTGGCTGTTTCTTCGGCTCGAATAATCTTTGGATCTTCTTTAATTCTTTATACATGTATATAGGTACACGATTTCTATTTTTCTCTGTCTCAAAATGGAACAAACTTCGGCATCCGTACTGCAGGTTTGAATAATTCAAGGAGATGAAATTGATCCCATTTTTGCAAGACAATTACTGATTCGAATGAACAGTTTTTGCGCAAATATCACACCTCAATCTATTTCCCGAATATTTTTTACAACGCGGGGTCATCGCGTGGTTTATACACAAATTGGTACAATAATTATCGTGAAACGTGGACGTTATGACTAGAGTGTATTATTGTTGATAGGGAAATGTCGAATGTAACCGCAAAACGCAGTGATGCACGGATGTTCTCTGCTCAAAATCGTGTTACCAATCAACGCTGTAAAATTTTGCAGCGAACACCTAGGTACACAGTTTGGAATAATTAACTCTGCACAAACGGTGCAAAATTTTGCCAGAGGGTTCGTTTAAAATTGTAAAATTTCAAAACGCTTTGTATCACGGGGCTGTCGAGACTTTTTTGATTATGTATTTTCAATATTCTTACCTGACGAACTAGGCTGAGTGGTAAAGGAAAATTAAAAACCACGAAGAGAGCTTGTGGCGTGTGGTCAGCCTATGTGTAGAAAAATTCTGAGCAGACCTCACTGCGGGCTTTAAAGTCTCCATAAAAAAAGTTTATGGCGGTTATGTGCTCGGTGTACAAACCTGACCCAGACTTAGGTGAAAATTTACTTTTTTCTCGATTGAAAAATGTTACCGGAAAGACACGAGAACGAGGAATGAGAAACGGGGTTGGCTTCTTGACGTTGGGGCGTTGAGGGCAAACCTCATCGTGGGTCAAAGCCGAGTGGCTACAGGGCTCTCTATGGAAATCAATAGCCACTTGATTTATTTCTAACTTCGTACTTATGTGCAGGCTATTCTTATTTTTAGATCGGACAAATATGGACGAATTTAAAATTGATTTGATCTGAGGAAAATATACGTAACTAAATCAGAATACCATTTGCTAAATCAAACACACTTTTCATATTTTGTCATTTTTTTTTCTCCCAGGTATGTAGGTACAAAAAAAAAATCTCTTCTTTGAATCATTATTTTATAAATATAAAATCGCGCTAGCTGAACATAGCGTACTCGTATATGTATAAATTTAACGTGATGTGGTGAAGTACGAGGCCTATATATATAGCCACTAGCCAGCGAAGAGGATACGCTTTATGTCGCTGCAGGACGTCGCTTTTATGACAACCCGTTATTTTTCCTTGGCCATTTTATTATGCTCTGGAAGGTATTACTCTTATTATCCTACCAAAGCACTTCGCGAAATACGATCTGCGACTGTGTTTCTCGATGATTTAACGGTGAAGTTATCTCCTCGAATAAGGAAATATTCAGAGGCATTCAAATCATCAAATCCTCGTATATGTTCGACGATTTTTAGTTCACGATTTCATCGTATCGTCAAAAACGACGAATATCATTCTCTCAAATATATCTACCACTTATTTATTTATTTATTTATTTATCTCTTTCTACAGTAGCTATAATATACATAAATTGGCAAATTATTACCAAAACGTGAACAAATATATAAAATATATAAATATATAAAACGAACGTTTTTCTTCGACCATAACTTTCGCGAGGGTTGAAATTTAGGTGGTACGAGGTGCGAAGTAGAGAAATAGGGAAAATTCCAGGTCAAAGTTCTTCCTTTTTTTTTTTATTTTTTATCCTCCTTTTATTATGTATATTATATACCGTAAAAGCGCTGTTAAATTCCATTAGATAATTTTTTTTTTTTCTCCGCACGGTTAATTTTCAAAAAGTAATATTTATTTTTTCCCTTCCCTTCTGCACCCGGACAGATTTTTCTCTCCCCCGTAGATTATTATTATTATTATTATTATTATTATTATTATTATTCATTATTTTCTTTCTACTTCTACAACGTTGCTGATATAAATTCGCACAAATTTTTTATGCGGGTCCTCTGCAACGTCGATATTAGGTAGGTATGTGAAAACGCGATGCTAATAAAGCGTGAAAATTCCCATACACGCGTATAGATTTATTGAGTGTGTACGTCGGAGAAGGGGAAAGAGAATAAATGAGAAAAAGAGAAAAAAAACTGAATCGGTAAAACAGAGAAAATAAAAACGAAACCAAAAAAATAATAATAATGATAATAATATTAAAAAAGCTGCAAGCACCCAATAAATTAAAACGTAAAATACAATCTATCGTCACGGTTCTATATACCTAAACACCGCGAACGATAAACGCTTTCGTCAATAATAGAGGAGGGTCGCGATATGGCCTTGCCGTCCGTCATACATCGATCCAACCACGAATATCGATTCACGCTTTACGACGACGACCCAGTCACCCGGGACTCTCGTGCGTGTCCATCTATCCACCTTTCTGTCACAACATATCTCCTCCGTATTTTAGCTACAACTATACTATGCAAATATACGAATAGGGTTGCATATGGTGAATCTGCTGTGGGTTAGAGAATTTTCAGTTTTTTTTTGGAACAGGCGGATATTGATGAATGAGAATTTCATTTTTCTTTTTCGTTTATCGCATACTTTTCGCAGTTTTTTTTTTTTTTTTTTGCAAAATAGTCGTTCGGAATTATTAAAAATACTGTTTTTTCTTTTTTCAAAATGAGATTGAATTTTGATCTGAGATGCGAAGACGTCTAGGTGACTAGAGAATCATGGAATTGGTACAAATTTCTAAAGGGTTTTCAGAAGTTTGGAATCCCGTGTTTCGTATAGACGATAATACGTTCGATATATCCAAAACTGGAAATCGATAGACCTCTTTGAGTTAAGGTATGCCGTATTATCTATTGTATTCCATGCTCGACCCGACAGAACAGCTATCGACATCCACTACACTACGCCCGGACAGATTCCCAAGCGAGATGAAAGCTAAACGCCCGCGGACGGTGGTCGGTCCAGGATAGTGGATGGCGGACTTATATAACAGGGTGACCCCGCAGGGACTCGGAATTGCTTCGATAGCACTTCTCCATATCGGCTGGACACCCCTGATAACATTTACGAACGACTAATGATTTATTAAACAAATGTGACTCCGCTAATATCATGCTTATAAATTGGTTTTAATACAACAGAAATTCCCGTGTCTATATCTGTATATCTTATATTTATATACAGGGTGTCCCAGAACTAAATGTCCAAAATGAAAGGTGTCATAGAGGAGGTCGAACCGAGTAAATTTTCCCGAAGAACATGGGGTCTGCGAAGTTGCGTTCGCGAGATATCTCAAGTTAAAAAAAAGTAGCGCTTTGCGCCGCCGCGACGCGGCGCAAAGCGCTACTTTTTTTTAACTTGTGATATCTCGCGAACGCGACTTCGCAGACCCCATGTTCTTCGGGAAAATTTACTCAGTTTGACCTCCTCTAGGACACCTTTCATTTTGGACATTTAGTCCATTTTGGACATTAAGTTCTGGGACACCCTGTATATACAAATATACGTGTGGGCTTAGAAGATAGACAGAAAACGGTAGAAAAAATAAATAAAACAAATGCTTACCTCGGGTCTATGAAAAGTATGTTTAAAATTGGCTTCCTAAATACATACCGTCGCGAAAATTTTACGTTTAGATTAGTTAGGCATTGAGGGTGGACATTATTTTCGCCTTTATCCAGCCGGCTTGATCTAATTTCTTTTTTTTTTGTTATCGTTATTATGATTATTATCATTGTTATTGCTGTTTTTTTGTTTTTTTCTGTTTTGTCGTTTTAATCGAAGAGTATATAGCTGAAGGGTGATATCTCATGGGAATCGAGCACTGTACCCCCTTTATTAACGACATACCCTTCATTAATTAATCCGTTTATAAAATATACTCCGCGGCGCGGTTATACGTTGTATATACTCGCTCACTATGAACTTAGGGACTGTGGATATGGAATTATACTTCACGATTCGATCGCTGAAAAAAATTCGAAAAAAAAAAAAAATAATCAAACATCTAATTTCGAGTTTTTTTTTTTTTTTTTTTTTTTGATTTTTTACGAAACGTGACAAATTTTCAGTTTCTATTATTTTTAATTTTTTTTTTTTTATAGATATTATATGGCCTATACATATGTTTATTGTATATGCTCGAATTTCATTGAATATTTTCATCGTTGTGTCGCGAATGTTCAGGTATGTGAGCGGGATTCCGTTTCCTGCACACGATGTTGTAACAATTACGGTAATACCGCGATAACAATTATCATTTGCATTACATCGCCCTCGTTATACAAAATGCGAGTTAGCGTGTTGAACGCGCTTGTAGAATTTCTAGCTTCAACATACCTATACCTATACGATTAGCTTTTCATTATTAGGTAGCCTAACGAATAGACTGATCGTAGTCATATTGTGGAATGAATCGATGAGGTATTTCAGCTCGTTCATTCGTATAGCTGCAGGTTATTTAGTCAATACGAAAAAGTACGTGTCTATAGCCAAAACTTCAAATTTTATGCAGTTTTTTTTTTCTACTCTTTTTTTGGCCTAGTTTTCGCCTCGAAATTTATCTGAAAAATTTATACTTAATTAAAACTTGTATCTTTGAAATGAGGTTTTTTGATTATTTTTTCTTCTACTCGATCCCGGGGTGATTAATCAGCGCAGGCGTCTGTTACAAGTGGGCTTCTATTCAGGCTGTACATGTTTATGATCAGTTTGCTAATTACGTATATTCAAACTAAGTTCTAGTCTCACTACAGCTATACAGCTTATACCTAACAGTAAGTTCTGACTCCTATGCAGGGTTAATCCTATTCCTCGTAAATATGGTTTTTGTTTTTACGCTGATCTCTCCTTTTTTTTTTTCAATGAACCGCTAATAATAATTACCATTAAGCGAGTGGCGGCTGGGTTTTCGTGCCTTTTTAATATCGCAAAGTAATTATATTTCCATTACAGACCCAAGGGGATGAACACAGAGTGTTGTAGTCTTTTTTCTTTCTTTTTTTTTGCAAAGCGTCGCAAAAGTTTACCCAAAAATAATAAAACCTCCCGCAAAATACTCCAAATTGTTGCCAAATTTCGACGAGTATTTATAAGGTATACTCATCAGCGGAGAACCTGGCACAAAATTATACACTCTAAATTCTTGAATGGTGGATAGAAACTGGCTAGAGACAATACAACCCGAAGCTTGGACGAGGTCAACTCCACCCATTTTCTGGGATGAAGTGCCTAAGGTAGCGAGCAAAGTGTTCTGGAGTGCACTGCCGTATACAAACAGTTGCCTAATGGTCTCTCTGCACGTTCCTAGTCACCTTTTACACGGTACATTGCAGTACGAAAACGCATACGTCTAGATAAAATTGCACTGTGTAAGATAGAAATAAATTTTACGAACGACTGGGCTTGATCATATCGTTGACTCTATCGAACAGCGATTTATGTCCTGATTCCATACCCGTGCATAGATACAACGATGAACAAATTCGAAGTGACAGTAATTTAATCGATTGACTAATTCGTTGGCTTCCGTTTTTGGAATGTAGAAATTTGAAATGTGACGGGGGGATATTTTTGAGCGAGTGAAATCTGCAGGTATTGCCATAATTTTTTTTTTTTTACAGGGCTATGATATTTTTTACCCTTTTCCCGAGCGAATTGGAAATTTGAAATTCACCGTTTACGTCCTTTATTCATTTCGCTCTGTGGGATCAAGTCCCTTCGGTAAACCGCTGCATTTTCTTTTCTACCAATCTAGCGGAAAGCTGGAAAGTCAATCCTCCCGCGGTCTTGAAACGATCACTTACAGAGATTACATGGAAGAGAGAACCAACGAGAAGAAGCGTGTCTCTGTATTATATCCGCCTACAATATCCCCGCGGTAACTACTCTGTGAATTAAAAGAAAAAAAAAAAAAAGAAAAAAAGAGAGAGAATACAAAAAATTTTCCTTGCCTCTCAAAGTGTGTATGCACCTAACTATTTTGATAACTGCGACTAACTGTGAATTTCCCATTGTAACAAGAGGACCTTTCCGTCAAGGCATGCTGCAGTATCGAACGAGACTTTCTTTATAAATAGACTTTGCGGAAAGTCAAAAGTATTTAGCGTTTCCTCGACAAAATTTTAGCCCCGTGAATGGCGGATAGGAGTAAAATGGCCGCGGGTCTAGGAGCTAGGGGTTGGAGTTCAAACTTGAAACAATCGTCCGCGAGGTAACGGCCAGGTATATGGCCGACGGCGAAGCCGATTTCCGGTTACCGCCACTGCAAACGTCACACTTCTGCTTTTACACTCCTGCAAACTTCACCGTATATCTATATTATGTATATGCATACGTATGCGATAACCAACATGCACTGCAGAGATACATCCGGCGTACTGCAGCTATTGCATCGCATTTACTGAAGTCAGAACCCTCGCTTCATTCAAATTATTGGACCGTTGAAAAAATTGAGAGATATATAAGTTTATAAACTCTGCAGATACGTTTGGCAGACATTTTTTTTTTTTTCTTCAATTGCGAAGAATCGTTTGGTTTATTCAAAAATCAGAAACAAATCAACGAGATCGTCACGTGATCGGCTCACGTGCGGGGAATCGCGAATTTTATATAATATATCATAACGTAATGTGCAGGATTATGTACATGGAACATGTTATTATCCAGAATAACGTGTGATTATCTTTAAAGCTGATCAAAAACACGGAATAATTATTCACGTGACCGCGGTCATAAAATGCAGTTTTTATTTTCCGCTCTACTTTATACACCGAGCCAATTCACCGTGCCAGCTGTTTTTCCACATTTTTTTCCCCTCGTATATAGGAACATCATCGATACCATCGAACTTCTCCCAATTGTTTAAAAATGCAAAATCGACACCCTATAGATTCGACATTTATATTTATATATACCTACGTTGTGAAAAAGTGGATGTCGCGGGTTGGGTCGGTGAGTGAGGGAATGCTTTTTCTCAAAGAGAGCTTTCAAACTCTTTAGTTTCGCTTTGACAAATGCTGCAACGGTCCTGTGCTGGATTAAAGTGGTAGGTGCCTATACTGACTCTGATACCTGTATTGTGTATAGTGAGATTAAAGTAGTCTAGCCTTTCTACTCAGATCCGAGAAGTTTTCGGCGGGAAATTATTCGACAGAAAGACAAAAAAAGAAAAACCAGAAAATCGACATATGTCAATAATTTATCCCAAATTTTTTTTCGCGGGACAATTATTCCGAATAATTGAAGTAACGATTGTTCAGTTCAAATTCCATGTCCTCCCCTCGGTTTAAACAGGGACCCCAGCGATTGGTGGAATTTTTGCGAGAGGATTGCGTTTGTCAGAATTTTTCTTTTTTTTTTTTTTTTTTCTTTTTGTATCCTAGTAAATTGCGTGACTGAAATCCGAAAGTAACCCCAGTTTCTCATCTCTGTCGTTTCTTGCAGCTGTTATATAGCGAAGGGGAGATTTTATTTTCCTGTCTTTTTTAAAGAGACTTTAAAACTGAATTGGGAATGGTGAATCAACCTTTTGAAGTCCAAATGCGCTCACACGATAAAACATATAATCAAAAAAAATAACCCGCGTACCATTTCCTCGTGAAATTTACGGTAGTTGGCTCCCAGTCGATGTCCAAACTTGTAAAGAAAATAAATATTGTTAAATGAATAGGGAATAATTGCTCAATGAACGATATTCTGAAACACAAGCACAGATATCCAAGTGGATTATGCAGTAGCAAAAAAACTAAGAGAAATAAGTGAATGGAGTAAAAATGCTCACATTAAAATGACGGCGAAAATGAACGCAGCAATATATATAACAAGGCGACAAGAAACTGCTAGAAGAATCGAATTTACGAAATCGGCTTGTCTTTATAATTCCATTAGCGAACAATTATTATAATCCGCTTACAGGCATAAGGCAGTCCGCAAAATCGCCTTGTCGAACCAGGGTCGAAAAAAAGAAAAAAAACCGTGCAAACAGCTACCGGAGAAATTAGCACGTTACTTGAAGAAAATTTTTTCTTCGCAGCAGGGTATATACTTTTAATTTTTTTAATTTTTCCTTTTTTTCTACTATGGAAATTTTTACCTTTTTTTTTTTTTCTCCCAACTTATCGCATTTTTTTACGGAAAATTTATCCCACGTAGTAAAACAGTGATAAAAATGGTTCTGAATTTATGACTGAACTCGTGACGTCGTCGTCGTACCAGCTCGCACTGCATCGATCGAACGCGGATAAAAATTCTATCGGAATATATCCTAACGAGCAGTAATATAATTATAGAGCTTGGAAAAAAGAAGAAAAAAGAAAAATTCTGTGCGAATAATTTTCTTCTCTCCATTTGAAAATCCTCGTAATTATTTTTGTACAACAAAAGGAGGTATATATGCGTGTGAAAAACGGCACAGTAAAAGTATAAAAAAAAAAAATAATCCCAAACCCGTGTTAGCTACCTACACCTATACCTACCCACTGTTCTTTCATACCAATTTTTCTTTTTTCTTTTCTCAAGTTCAGTAATTTAGACGGAAGAGACTGGTACAGCTCTTTTTGTACAGATCAAAGGGATTATGCGAATCCAAAGTCCAAACGATTGTTGTCAAATTTAATGGGTTTCGTTTAGAAAAAAAAAAAAAAAAAAAAAAATCGAGCACTTAGCAGGTACCTATACTGAATGATAGGGAGATAGGTGGATATAAAGGGGCTGTAGAGGAACCGAACGAAATTTACTTCTACTTCAAATAATAAAATGAAAATCACGGTTCTAGTATCGGATGTTACGCGTCAGATTTCTTCCCCAGTTTTTCTTACGCGATTTTCAGACTCGATCACCGTCACTCGACGGAAACGGAAATTCATTTCGGACTCGATGAGATGAAAACCGATATTATATTGACCAGGTTTAAAGAGGCTAAAGCTTTGATCAAGATGCAGATTTTCTTTAAAGCGAAAACTAGCTTTTCAATTCCGGATCTCGGAGGTTATAGGACAACTCGTTAACTCGGAATCTATGCCGCATAATCTAACATCCGTAGCTACTTCTCGAGATATTCTAGAGTCTCAAACTCCGTTGTATATATAAGCGAGAGCGCATTAAGACGGATAAGTTATACACAGCAGTGATTAAATCTAAACCAGCAGCAGTTTCGCCTTAGCGAAATTTGAAAACGAGTTTCCAAGTCAACCCTTAGTCGAGTACGTTGCGTTGGTAGGTATATAGCCCGACGTCTCCTACACCGAGATATTCAAACACGGAAACATTGCAGGGGTGAGTTATCGCACACATTGATGTATAATGTTCCTACCTATCTACCTGTCTTAGTACCATAAACTCGCTCGGCTCTCCGCAACCGAGTAGTCCAGAAGAACAGCGCCAAATCATCCCCAAAGAGACACGCGGTCGAACGAAGAACTAGCCAGGGGTAGGAGCCACAGTTGGTTGCGGGCCGCAGCCCCGGTAACATCACGCCGCGTCGATCCTTCTTAAATTCAAATTGTTTACTCGGTATATACATACATATATACATATATGTATATTACAATAGATACGTTTTTGAATGGATTATTAAATCTGCTATACGTCTACAAGGGGGGGTTGATCATTAGATTTTATTTATTTTGTGCGCGGTTTTGATTCTAAACGATCCTCGAGATTTCGGGAATAAAATAGAGAGAGAGAGAGAAAAAAAGAGAAGCAAAGGGGGGGTGAGCGAGAGAGGGTTAAATATAACAGACAAAGAAAGAGAGAGATAAACTAAACGTATAATGAATAATCTGGTGGGAATGATTTGAAGAAATCGTTATTCGACGGAATGGGAAAGGTCAAACGGTGCTCGTAGTCTCTGCGGGCTGATGGAATACGGATTATCTGATTCGAGCAGCGCACACCGAAACTTAACGCAATTTTTGAAAAATAATTAAAATTTTTTCAGAGTCATGATTATTATGGGAAATGGACGGTTTTAGTTCTTCGATATTTCGCGGATCAATAATTGTTTTGAGAAAAATTCTTATATCATGTGGGAAAAGATACTTTAAAAGTGTGAATATATATTTATTTCATTTATATACTAGGATCTCTAAAAAAAACTCTATTCTGTGATTACGTATAAACGTTAAGCAATATTAAACACAAGCAATCATAAATTAGTGCTATATTATTAAAAGATACCCATTAAACAGGAGAAAATAATAATTAATATACCTACCCATATATACATATACAGTGAATAAATAATTAACTAAATCTAATCAACTGCTTCATCAGTTTTACAATAACTAGACAATAAATAGTTGGCTCAACCTATTCATTTTAAATTCTATGGTATATAGATTGTAAAGTTTTTTAATATAAAGATTTCAGCTGTTGTGCTATCGTTCGGTATCGTGGATTCGTGGCACGGCGTGATATTATTGAAATTTTCTTATATCAGATAAGAAATATAACGGGAAAGGAGAGAAAAAAAATTTTTCGCCCCGAATTACCGATTTACGAAACAATCAAAGTCTGCAGCCTGAAGGAAGTCGAGGAAATTTATGAAAAACATGAATCCATAAATTCTTTTCAACACGCATACCTACGATTCCAAGGATACAGATAATCGCGAATAACGAGCTCGTAGGACTCATTCGGTGAAGAAATATCGCGCGTTTTGATCTTCGATCAGACAACCCCAGAAAAGAAAAATCGTTTTAAAGAACCACGACTAAGATAAGTCGGGACAGAAAATTGTTTGATAAAAATTTCCTGGGACAAAAGTAATGAAGAGAAAAGAGTCAGGGTTGTTTTCGGCAGCATAGATGACCTTGAGTAAAAGTTTGCACGACCGCGTGTCCGTCAGTCGGTCGTATCGTGGTACGTTGATAATGCGAACT
Source organism: Macrophya alboannulata (assembly GCA_949628255.1). NCBI lineage: Eukaryota > Metazoa > Arthropoda > Insecta > Hymenoptera > Tenthredinidae > Macrophya > Macrophya alboannulata. Next base: position 48,126,872 of record OX451206.1, on the reverse strand, counting down.
TCGGGGTCTCGTTTGACCCGGAAAAGGTTGGGTCGCGACCTCTTCAAGAAAGTTCTTAGGTGAGGCTCGGTTTTCTAGTTTGTGTTACGTCGGTGTGCTCGTTTCTTTTATTTTCACTTATAGAGGCGAGAGAAAAAAAATAAATAAAAAAGAGATAGAAACGAGAGAAATAAGAAGCACCAATTCTCCGATGAGATAGTGACGATCGTGTTTATTTATTTATAGTGAAAGAGTTGAGTGCGACGCTTTCACAATTACGAATTTGCCATGTGTACTTTCGAAAATACGGATCATCTTTTGCCCGGGATTAATTTCTCGCGGTACAGTATCGGCCGGGCAGAAAATAAATGGGATTCGGGATGCTGCAGGCAGTTATGCTAGGCAGTAGTCCCGGTCGTGGGAGAGGAAAATTTTACCCAGCGAAAACCTTTCTTGGTCATCGACCGTCACCCGGCCTTAAAATGAACCGAGGAGAACAGGAAACCCTCTTTCGACAAAGCCGACAACTCACTAGGATTGTACCTTCCCGCGAAGATTTGGTCCTCAGCGTTCTTAAGTCGCCAATCAATCAGCAACAGCATCATCATCAACATCAACACCAACATGAACAACAACACCAGCAGCAGCAACAGCATCAGCATAATCATCCTCCTCTCTTTCCTAGTCATCCCCAGCAGCATCAGGCCTACCAGCATCATCACGCCAACTGTCAAGCTCACCAGAATCATAAAAAATGCAATAACCCAGGTATTATTGGATGTCCAGAGGCTAGGAGTTTCGTAGGGTTAGGAAAATCTTAAATAAATCGACAATTTCACGCAGATGCAACGCGTTTTCGAGCGGTTGAATTTTATGGATTCGGAAAAAGGTTTTAGGGGATGAAAAAGAAAATTTATCACGAAGATAATCAGCAGTGTTCGATAAAGTTTTTTTTTCTTCCTTATTTCGTTGCAGAAGTTCTAAAACGTAAAACCATTTTGAAATTTCGTTTTCAGAACGAATTTTCAAGCGGTGCCCAGTCATACTTTTTGTATCGAATGGTGCATACCCGACGCTTGTGTAACCGTGGGTATATTCAGGTACAGTGATAAAGAAAAGCTGTGGCGTAGAGACAGAAAAGATTGCCCTAGATTTCAAGCAGCACGTAGTCTAAAAAGCTTTTCAACAAAATTGAAAAAAAAAAAAAAAAACGTTTCATACTACCTGTTTCGGTTACCTGTTTAATTTACCGCGAATGAGAACTCTTCGAGCGATATGATGCTGCGTGGATTACTTTCAATAAAACCTAATGATAGATCAAAGCTGGCGTTAATTATTATATATATATATTTATTACTACGAATTTCTTTGATATTAAGTTAATTAGAGAAATCCAATTAACCCAAAGCGGAGGATGGATTTAAAATTTATTTACATTGGCTTATTGAATTGGGAAAGTAATCTTCCAAGAAAATTTTTCGATTGAAAAAGAAAGCAGCGAAAAAATAAAATAAAAAGAGAGATACAAAAATTCACCTAAAAGCTGATTTCCAACTTTCGCTTATCTTACTCTACCGCGTATATATTTAGTTCTTGAACTGATCTCGGTTGACGAAGACGGTTGAGGAAGACGTGGTTTCCGTAGTAAAACAATGTTTGCTGCAGACATTCGTATAGAATTGTTGAAATTATTTCAGACCTTTCTATAAATAGCTTTTTAGATAATAGGGAAAGCTTTCAGTCGTCTGCAGGTTACACAATCCTTTATCAACAAACCTCGGGCTTTTTGGACGGAAATTGCAAATTTGCTTTACGTCTTATCGGATATTTGAAATATCTATATATGTATACATATCTACGCATACGTTTGCCCGGAATCGAGCCGATGTATTTTTTTAAGGAAATTTGTTTTTCGCAATTCAAGTATCACCGTATAGAGATTTTTCGCGTCGGTTCGATAAATTCTGGCGATAATATCGTTTGTCTAATTTCCGGAGTTACGATTAAGTGATTTCGTCAACGATAGGAGATTACTTTATTATTGGAATGAATTTTTCTTAAGAATTGAGTAAAATTTTAACTACAGATTTTATCCTCGTATTAAAGGTTTTATTTTCAACTCGTATAACTCGTACAGGCATAAATTCTATCGGTTGTTGTGGAAAGGGTTGCTTCAGGAAGAAAAGAACAGAATATCCAGGCTTTTTAATCCCGTGAAAAATCCGTTGATTATACGAGGTTGAAAATGAATAAATAATTTTCATTCCCTGCATGGTAAACTTCAATCTGGCATTGAACGAGAGTCTTGTCAATTATGTACTTAGTAGGTACACAGTCATTGTCAAACAGTATTTTACGAAAGGGTCCGAATATGAAAAGTGAAAAACAGTTCAAACAAGAAAAAGGAATAAAAAGAAAAAAAAAATGTGACAAAGAAGTATCGAAGCACGGGCAGGTCATGCGAATACAATTAGTTGATTCAAGTTAACTTCAACTTTACGAGACAACGAGGCTTGGGGACGTCAGAAGTTGCGATATGACCTGGACCCGGAGTTTCTATGTCAGGTAATCGAAACTTTGCGTAACTTATCAAGTCGCTTTCTGTCATCTTCGAGTACCCAACTTCCACTTCGTCGTCTAGAAGTACCCTTCGACCCCCTCAAATCGTTGATTATGATCAAATGTTTCGAGTCGGTAAATTAATATTTCGAAAGCAGCGAAATTTTGATAAACCAGAAGAAGGATCAACATCATGTTTCCGAAAACGAGAAAGAGAGAAGAAACGAAAAGAAGAAACTAATTTAATCACAGATCAGACTCGGTACAAAAGCTCGCACAATTTGTTATCGTGTTGCGGGTTGTGGGATCGTAGTTTGTTTAAATTGCGTGTTAATTCAAGCGTGATAATCGGTAAACATATCGCATTTGCATAGTTCAGGTCCATTGGGCCGTCTGCAGAGACATGGAGTGTTTAAATTTTCAGTTTTAGATTAAATAGAACCACCGGATCGCGGAGTATTTCTAAATTGAACTTTTCGTCTCAACGCACCGAGGATTGGTAAATCTGTTCTTCGTCGTGGCTTCGGAATTTGACGAGTCAGCAGACGGCCTGTTCACGCAAAAAAAAAAAAAAAAAAAAAAAAAAAGTATATAAAACGAAAAGCAAAGACAGAAAAAAGAAAAGAAAATAAAATGGAACAAGAGACTCAATTTCCGGATAGCTTTTCATCTGGTTTCTGTTTCATTGGATATAATAGCCACCCGTTGCGCATCAACACCCACCAAACTCACCGCTTCCAGATTTCAAATGTCAATCACGAAACAATTTTACAGCGAGTCCGCAAGTCAGTTCAAATTAGATTTCCTCTGCACAGTGGCAATTTCTTTGTTTCTGATTCTTCCATAAAACGAATAAAAAAATAAATGAAGAAATAAAAACTCGAATCTGGAATTTCGTTTTATTAAAGCTTCGGAAAAATTTCACCTAGTTTCATCGTTCTGTTCTATAAATTTCGAAAATCTACGTACTTAGAAATATTCTCGGATTTTCAAGTTGCTAATCGCAAAGGATGAGTTTGCGACGGTGGGATTAATGCATCCTACTTATAATTTTGCGGTTAGAAATTGAGCCAGCCGGCATAAGACAAGCCTCGTTACGATTATAAACCTTGACGGAATCAGAGCAGAATAAGCTTGTTTCAAAATCTCGTTATTTACAAAAGTTCAGTTTAAATCTGAATTCATATACAAATTTATACATGTACGAATAACTTCACACCATTCCACGAATGGCAAATCGACGGAGAACTTAGTCACGTAAACTAAAGTATAAAATCGTGATTACGTGGGTACTCCAAGAGACTAACAGCCTTATTGTTTTGCTCTGAATCGAACAACGCTCAACGGACAAAACACTCCTTCCTTTAAACACGCTTGAGTGAATCGATACGAAGTTTTGAAGAGCTTAACCGTTCAAGTAGCAAATCGATACATTCCTACCACAGAGAATAACAATAGTTGCATCCAGAGTGCAGCCAAATTGAATTCTCACTGAATTCTCTGAATAGATAGCTACGCATATACCTGTACATACATACCTATATACTTAAATTCATATAATTGGAAATATAGAATCTTCACGGTTATCTATTTGCCCATTCTCTCGTGAATTCTACTGGATTGCCTTTTTACTCATGAGCTTCATTTTCTCAACTTTCCTTTAATAGTCTTACTCACACGACACGGCTCACAGAACTTTTACTCTGCAGTTATACTTATTTCAAAAACTTTTCCAAGTATATCACCCCGGTAACTACAGTAAAAGCGGAAAATGTCATTCGGAGAAAGTTTTCTTCCGCTTACATGACTGCCTGGACATATATGTACATATTTATTATATTGAATTTGGTAAACGTATCGAATAAATAGTTCGATCAACCAGCTGCTCGAATCTCACGTTGCATCTGCGTAGGTATATTGTACTTGACGACAAGTACATATATAGGTGAAAATCAGGTTTCTATTTTAAACCGATAATTATACAGGGTGTATCAGGTTGAGCGCACCGAAGTATGTGGGTAGATTCCTTGAGTCATTCTAAGACTAAATTCCCTTTACCAAAAATTCGAGGGCCTAATAGTTTCTGAGTTATAGAAAATCTTAGTTGACCAATCACAGGGCTTGGAGCTGGCCTATTCAGGGCCGTGTCAAAAGAATAAAATAGGTAGTGCCCATGGGTGTGAGCCCGTAAAATTTTATTTTCCTTTTTCGAAGGTGACATCGACTCATCTTCGGGAAATGTCCTCGTATAGCATACGTCTTCCTTATCTGCGTCCTGGCTCTCTGCTTCGTAGTTTTCGTCTTTCAGGTCATCCGCTTCGTAGTCTTCGACGCCAGGTCATCTGCTTCGTAATTTTCGTCGTCCAGGTCATGCGCTTCGTAGTTTTCGGCGTCCAGGCCATCCGCTTCGTAGTCTTCGGCGCCAGGTCATCTGCGTTGCTTTCATCTTCCAGGTTCATCGTGCAGGACCTGGACAACAAAAACGACGAGCCGGATGACCTGAAGGACGAAAACCACGGAGCGAATGACCCGGACTCCGAAAACTACGAAGCGGATGACCTGGACGCTGAAAACTACGAAGCAGAGAGCCAGGACGCAGATAAGGAAGACGTATGCTATACGAGGACATTTCCCGAAGATGAGTCGATGTCACCTTCGAAAAAGGAAAATAAAATTTTACGGGCTCACACCCATGGGCACTACCTATTTTATTCTTTTGACACGGCCCTGAATAGGCCAGCTCCAAGCCCTGTGATTGGTCAACTAAGATATTCTATAACTCAGAAACTATTAGGCCCTCGAATTTTTGGTAAAGGGAATTTAGTCTTAGAATGACTCAAGGAATCTACCCACATAGTTCGGTGCGCTCAACCTGATACACCCTGTATAGTCGATGGGAAGAATATTACTCTGTGAGAGAAATCTTTGACGATATTATCACGTCACGTACGCTTTTTTCAATTCTTGTATATTTGAAAGTGACTGAAGATTGGAACTTGGTGTAGTTATATATTTTCGCAGAGTCGATAATGGGAAGAGAAAAGCTCGAGTAAAAATGATAGCTTTTTTAGGTGGTATGAGAGAGCGAGCGTGTTGAGATAAAATATCCAAAGTGAATTTACTACGCGAAGTAGGTATACACTCCCATCCATCTAACTCTGTTTAAAATCGAAGCTTTAAAGCTGTAGGGTGAGGTGAATCTGTACCGGTAATATATTTCGCGAGTCAGAAAAAGAAAAGGCAAAAGAAAACGGAAAAGAAAAATATTTTTTTAAGCCCGAATTCAAACCCTTTGGCATCAACTGACCTAAGAATTCTCAGGTCACGGGTTCACCAACGAAAATCTTCCTCGAAGCAAGGAGCAGGGTTCGCGACTTACCGAAAAGAGGTACAGCGCGGCGGCGGCTTATGCTGCTCTTCAGGGCAGCGAAGACGAGCTTGTTGGCGGAGGTGAGACTGAAGACGTTGCTTTGAAGACCCCGGGAAGCGAGACCGAGGATACGGACAACGGGGGTCCCGACGAAGAAACACCGAGCAGGTTTACCTTTCTACGAAGATTTCGCACGCCAAGATTCGGCGAAGCTCATCATAAACGAGTGCCGACTCCGATGAAGAGGAAACATAGAAGGAAGAAAAACGGCGAAGACATTATCGACGATACTGTCGACGATGGAGTCGGCGAAGAACCTAGCCCTGATCAGAGGGGCGTCCCTGACCCGTACTACCCCATATATCTACCCATAGATCAGGCCTTCAAAGCGAAATATGTTTTTCACCATAAAAAGGGAAAAACCTTTCAGGAACGATTGTACGTCTTCCTCGAGCATCCCGGAGGATGGATTTGTTTTGTCTACCACTTCAGTGTGTAAGTAATTTTTTGCAATTAGAAATTTTATTCTTGTCTATGATGTCTGTATCCAATAATGGTAAAATTAAGGATAGCCCGCAGGAATTTTGATTATTAGATAAGAAACGTGCATTTCTTTGGTCCCCCCAGAACAATATCGAGTTATATTATCTTGCAGAGAATTTCTCGCTCAATTAACCATCGAAGCAATGAAATCACAGCGTGATATCATTTGTCAGATAAAATCCGAGGATTTAAAGACTCGGAAAGTTCAAAGTTCGAAAATTAAGATCTTCTGTAAATGAAATCCTTTTAAATCCGTCCCTCTTCAACTTGATCTCTCGATCATTATCCGAAACCGACCGTGAATAATTGATACGTTGCTTTCGAAGTTGAGGTAAAGAAATGAAAAAATAAAAAGAGCGTCTTCGATATGCAAAATTTATTCCTTCGTCCATAAACGAGAAAGAAATTAATGAAAAAAAGAAAGCTGGTTTCACTTAGGGGTAATTCTACCCTCCGCTGTCTCGATAACACAAAGCGCAATCGATCCCGTATACGTGCATAGAATTCCCCGGATACATGAACTCGGTTTATTGTTGCTAACAAAAGCAGCTCTACGATAGGGACCTCGTTAGTTACTAGTCTGAGGCCCGATTCAGTCCCAAAATAGTCGAAATTTGCGAGAAAGGGATATTTGCATGAGCCGAAACTGTCCAACGATTTATAGTCCTATATACCTGTCCTTGTACCTACTTTCGCATGTCTTTGGTACGTCACCAATCAAATTTTATAGACGTTATACCGAATGTATGGTCGTACGATCCACTATTAGCTAACAAATAGATGATAATCGAGTTCTCGTCTTCAGACAGAAATTTCGACATGGATAACATGAAATTGGCGAAAATTATCCTGCAACATTCGCACGATGGCTGTATTTTAAGGATATAATTTTTTAAGAAGCTTTCATCGCGTCATTTTTAATGCAAGTATAATGCAATTCATTTTGATCAATCGACGTGTGTTTTTTTGATCGTTTACCACGTCATGTGTGCCCAAAAAATTCGTACAATTGGAAATTGGTTGTCGTGTATAATTGTATTCGTAAGTGATTGTTGTTTAAATATAGGTAGAATCGCCGTGTTTTAAATCACTACGTTTCTACGGGTGCAGATTGGTTCCCGATTCCGAGTAGTGGTTCGTGTTTTGTGTCGGTGGCCCTCACTGTCTACCCCGTCGACGAACATGTTTTGTGAAAATCATTAACCCCTGGGCTGTCGTGGTTCCCTATAGACTTCGCCCTTCCTCGTTAACAGTATTTGAAAATCCATTCAATTTCTTTCTTATTTTTAACGGTTCGAAAGATAATTTTTTTTTTTTTTTTGTTGCAACTATTCAAACATCTATTTATGTAGCTCGAACAAAGTTTCGTGTTCAAAAGATATTAAAAGCATTTCACAATCGAAAGCTTAAACGACCGATAAAAAATTCAAACCCTGATCGTTTATCAAACTCCTGAAAAAGGTGAGCCTGTTAATCATTTCATTGTCAGTAATAAAACACAAAGAAAAAACAAAAAACAGCTCCCGAAATACGTATATCAATTGGGATTATTATCATCCGATATGGACACGAGGCTGTCAGAATATGAAAAGCACCATTCGGTTATTCACGAAGGGATGATCTGCTTCGATTAATCAAAATCAGTAAATAATTAATACAGATCGACTTTATGCACTAATTACAAATTATACATATATATTCTACTTTTGCCAAGCTACCGGTGAATTAATAAGACAATTGCTCGCCGGTAGCCGAATTTCAAATTTATTTAGTCAATGTTAAAAATATAGAGCATAATAATGCGTACGATTAATTCTGTACAATATTGCAGTTCGTTTTTATAATTTGTTGAATACTTGTGCATACGTGTTGTTTCGATTAAAATAATGTTTCCTCAATTTAGTTGAGTGACATCGCGTTCTATTATTAATAATTCAGGTCATCATTCTCGTTCTTTGTTAAATATTCAAATTGTAGAAGGCCGATCGATAGCGTTTGGTATAGTTTGGCAAGTATAATTATTATACCCACCTGCAATTTCGATGTGGGGAAGTTTGTTACCCCTTAATAATCGTCGGTTAGAAAAGTATATTTTCGATAACTTTGATTAGCTATTGGTATCATGATATCGCAGTACGTTAATTGATCGAAGAAACGTTACTGCAGTAACACGATCTGTAACTTTCTTCGTTTATTCATCGTCTCACGAGTCTAGTTAAAGAAGTTAAATTCATGCGGGCCATTTCAGTTTTTCAGGTCGATCAGAGCTCTAGATGACCTAGAATCTAGCAGGTGTGTCAGGATACTATAATGTCGCTATATATGTATGTATGTATCTACCCGGAGTAGGACAGAAACTAAAGCCTAGCGGGATCGCAATTTGTCTCCTTGACAAATTGCTGGAGAAAGAAAGAAAGGAAAAAACAAAAAACAGAAAAAAACGAAACGAAACAAAAATAAAAAAAAAATGACCATCGATTCTTCGTCAACCTCAACAGCTAGAAACCTTGACCAGAGAAAGCGAGTGTCCCATACCTCCTGTAGTACAGCGTATAGTAGTTCGATTTCCGGAAATTGATTTTCAACTAGGAAGTTAATTATATTTTCCAAATTTCATTTGCATATTTCTTACTCAAGTACTTTATCCGCTTATCGTAAAACGGTGTTCTCAGTATATCCTATCGATCTTTTCAGATTAAATTATGCCAAGTTGTCCAGATATTTGCATTTTGAACAAAGCGCGACTACGTCAAATTGAGTAGAAAAAAGGGGGGGGGGGGGGGGGGGGGGAATTCATTTCCACTTTTTTTTCTCTTTTTCCGTCCTTTTCATCAACTTTTCGTATGCTATACATATACATTTTAATTATTTTTTTATTTTTTCATTTTTTAATCGAAAACAACCGCGAGTAAACCGATCTTTAGATACGTGTGTGCAGAAGCAAAACGAAAAAAAAAAAATAATAAAACAAAGTTTTAGAAACTCGTTGGGTATAATTTTATACCATAGAGCTAATCACGAAGAGGGTAGTGAAAAGAAAATTTGTGGAAAGGCTCGGCTCGTCGGGCTTCAGCTGATAGAATTGAATATGAGACGTAGGGTGGATTGGGTTAGGTCGCGTTGAGCAGGGTCGAGTTAAGTTGGGTATAGCCGAATTTCCACGGCTCGTGTCCCTTCCGTCGAAATAAAAAAAAAATAAAAAAAAAAAAAAAAAAAAATGAAAAGGAAAACAAAAGAGGGCCTTGCGGTCATTTTGAAAAGTCATTCTCTAGAAATTCCATTATATTTCGTGGCCACTTTACTTTGCAACAAGGCGAACATTCATCAAGGGAAGTACCCCTCCATTGAGACCTCGAAGGTGCTTATACAAGCACATTACAAATCAGATATCCTCCACGTCGTGTTCATTCCTACCATATTCAACCGACTTTCGTTATCACCACAAGATTTTCTACCTTCTCACCAATTGCTAAGAACCGGGTAATGCATCCAAAGATATATATATACTGAACTCGCGATCAATGAGTCACCGGTAAAGAGGATCTCCCTTGGTCCCAGGAAGCCTGTGCAGGGGTCGATTGAAGAATGAAGGACGAAGGGAATAAATTATTCCGGAGCAGGTAGATGCTAGCTTTTCTTATCCCCATTCGGAATTTTTTGATTTCTTTATTTTTTTTTTCTTTTTGACATCTGTATCAATCTGCCTGGGTATAATTTTCGCATAAATTTGTATCTAATACACCGAACCAGGTGTATTGCCTGATTTTTTTTATTGGTCAAATAAAACTGGCCTGAATTTAGATGGATCCAATAACGTTTGGCTTTTCAATATCTGTTTCCCCCCCTCTCTCTCTGCTTAAGCGAAACGAAAATAAAAAAATAATAACATAAAGTCAGTCCCAGAGACCCTCAACCGTTTCGAAGAAAACTAAAAATTAGAATTTAAAGGGGTAAATCGTTTTAGAAAAAAAAAAGACTAACGATGTTTTCTCACGGTTTAATTCAAGGAGGTAGAGTACCTTGTACTCGCTTTGTATAAAGTGGGCTTTCAAAAGTCTCAACAAGTGAACAACGAGATTTTCGCAGTCAAGATCATTTTGAAAATAGTTTGACGTTCTACAGTTCAACTTTCTCCGTTCAGATTTTTTTTTCTTGTTCTTTTGTCTTTTTTCTTTCTTTTTCTTGATTTGTCTTTCACTTGGATCGCCAGTTGTATCTGTAACCTGCTTTTTCGTCTCGAAGAAGTGGAACTTCGTTGTTTCGTTGATTGACCCGTCGCGGCGACTGTGACGGAACTGGCTTGGGGATTTAACGTTCCATATGCAGGCACTCAGCAAATTGAAGTACGACTTCAAGGCTAACATAAGTTTCACCGTTCATTTTCACTACACGTAAGAAGTGGGTAGGTACATACATTAGGGTGGCGAAACTCGTATGGAAGTTTGTAAATTTTTAGATTTTCTCCTCATTCTCATTCTTATTCTTAGTCTTCTCTTATTTTTCCTCTCAGTTTTACAATTCCAGTGAGAATTCTCGCCCTGGTGAAAAGCTGACAGGTGTAGAGCAATAACAATACCTTTCACCCCAAACAAAGGCGTTCTTTATTCATAGCGGATTCGCTCAACGCTATACGCTTTTGGGAATAAAACGTAGGTATTGGATTCCAAGATAAATTCATGATACTTTGACCCCGGTACCTATATCGGATATTTCGAATGATTTTATCTTTATCAGTAGGTTTATCGTTTCAGATTGCGATCGAAGCTTTAACAAAATAACGATATCTTCTTACATTCGTTCTTTCGTGAAAAATCTACAGTTTCTTTTTCGTCAGGGGATGAATGATTCCGGAATTTATCTTGCTATTTCAATTCTTCGATGTATAATATTTTACAGAGACAAAGAAATACTTGGATTCGAGAAATTTTATACGTAATGAAGAATAACTACCTGCAGAGTTCGGTCTAATTAATGCAGACTTTGCACAAAGGTATTATTTGTGTTTTGGGTTAGAAACTTGGAGATTAGCAGTTCACGTTCTCTCAAAATCCCAAGGGATGAAGGATAAAGTCCCTCGGTATGATGAGAACAGAATGCCAGACGGGTTTCCTATACTTTAGGGATGGATTGCAATTTATCCGAGTTTCTCCTCTAGTAAATAACTCACCGAGTTAACTCGTCGATAAACAGATTACCTGATTGCCTCTTCATTACTCGAAATTTATACTCACTCCATGCCAAGACACCCCCTGATCAAAGACGTCTTGGTTGTTATCGGAGGGGGTTACCAACTAGTTGTACATACACGTACGTACCTCTACCCTTATGCAATTAGTATCTACTAATTAAGGAATTGCCTTAAACTTGTTCGAATGAGTAAACATTTAACGTACGGAATTATGTACATACAATGCAAACCTCCTCGCATATAACAAGCAATACTGACGTATAAAAATAATTAATAAAGAGGGGGGTTGAATTTCAGTTCTTGGCAAAAAAAAAAAAAAAAAAAGTTTTTGATTCTGTACAGGTGTGCGATTTTTTTTTCTTTTTTTTTTTAATTCTTTTCATTTTGTATTTCGGGGTAGCTGTACCTACCTACCGGCGCCGCTGTTTGCTGCGGATCGATTTTTGCCGTATCAGTTTTTTTTTTTTTTTTTTTTTCACTACTCAGGTGGTTATATCCTCGCAGGGTGGAAAATTCCACGCGAAGGATGTTCGCGAGCTGTTTCGTTAATCTATCCTTGTCACGCGACCCGCTACTTACATATAATATATGAACGTGTATGTATGTAGGTATGTACTACGTACTATCGTACGTATGTACAGAGGTAAATATCTACCCGAAGACTGAAGTAGTAACTAGCATCAGAAAATTTCAGGGCACGAAGTTGATTGCAAAAAAGAAAAAAGAAAAAAAAATGTGATAAAACAAGATGAAATTAAGTTACGAAGGGAAATTAAGCACCGGTGAAGGATGGTCATTGCCTTTGGCTAGAATTACAGTATGATGGTAAAAAACTTGATTAATTTTATACCTATAATCAATTATTATTAATTATATGGTACAGAAATTGTTTGATTAATAATCACTTGATTATCTTAAAGTCACTAATTAATTAACTGCCGATGTACTACACCACTAGATCATATCCGATGTATGTATCTATGTACATCAACCTTTATATACGCATATATACCTATGTACATATAGAGCGATCGATCTCCTGCCGTAAATTAATGGGAGAACATAATTTCAGTCCACTCGCTCTCTCTCTCTCCGTCTAACTGTCTCGAAAATTATCACCAAACTTGAAATTGTTGTAAAACTTCCAAAATTATTGTAAAACTTGAAATAGAGCTTATATTTAACTCTTGTGATTTTGTATTGCGAGAGAAATTTCAGGTATACGTTTCGTACAGAAATTTTATAAACGTCCCAGTTTTCTGACGGTATAATATGATCTGACTTTATTGCCACTCTACAACTATATGCACAGGTTTTTTTCTCTTTTCTCTATCCGTTGTAAAAACTTGCCAAGTGCCTATTACCGCACTATTAAAATTTAAAGGTTACTCCTCTTCCTGTAGTGTACTTTTTTTCTCTTCTTTTTTAAGCTGCAGACATTGGCACCCCTATTCCATCCCTCGGTACCGCTTCACATCGTAACCAACCCCAAGTAAAACACAGCTGAGAGGTTTAGACTGTATAATTTAAAATCCTGAAAAAAGATTGCATATTCAAAAGACACATTAATTATCCCCCCTCGCCCCCCCCCCCCCCCTGGCTTAAAAGTTGTGAGAAAAGTGAAAAAAAAAATCGAAAAATTTAACTTTCTTTTTCACAACTTCCTTAAAACTTTGAGATTAGAAACACGGAGAATTACGTCCAACGAATTTTGTCGCAAAATTTATTTACTGACTATAGACTAATCGAAAATAAAAAAAAAAAATCGTTCGGTAATTCGGTCGTATACGTCTAGTTATTTATCACATTGCAACGCGTTATCAATTTTTTGGAAAAAAGAAACGTCGAATGACGAATAGGTATCTGTCTGTATCAGGATAGGTATATGGTATCAGATATACATATATGGGTATATTATGTAGACGATCAAAAGGTGGCTGAGTTTGTGCTGTTTGAACTACCAGTATTCGGTACAATGTGTTCAGAGGTTTACACGAGCAATTCTATCCTAAGTATATACGGTCAATAGTGCCCCATCCAATTTCCCTTTGACACTGGCATCCAGAGTAATGTTATCATTACTCGCCTGTGCAGTTGTGGTCGATTATATGTTATATGACGAAACACATGAAATATCAAATATACAGGGTGTCCCAGAACTAAATGTCCAAAATTAACGGTGTCCTAGAGGACAGCTTGGTTTGGGAAATTTGGAGTACTCCAAAAATTATTTATTTGTCAGCCAAAGTTTATTTCACATCAAGAGAAAATTTTCTTCGAAAAACTTTGTCGTAAGGTTTCAGGCATATCGTTGGTCCAATTCAATCTCTCACAGTCTTGCTTTCTTCAGACAGCAATTCTACATCTTATGAACGTAGGGATCGGTAAAAAAAAATTCATGTCAAAAGTTACGGTCAATTATCTAAAATTTCCAATATTCAGGCCACTAATTTGCAAATAACTTGGCCAACACGAAATTGTGAAAAAATTCCCTCGTTCACATGATGGGCATTTCGTTTCTGAAAAAAACGAGCCCTCAACGACCTTAATCGGAACAACGATGTGCCTAAAACCTTACGACAAAGGTTTTCAAAGAAAATATTTTATTTTTGATGTGAAATAAACTTTGACTGAGAAATAAATGTATTTTGGAGTACTCCGAATCTTCAAAGCCAAGCTGTACTGGTTTCCTTAAATAATATAGCTTGCTCCGAAAACTGGTCGTGACATTTCGCGAACCCTTACGCAGGTATCGCGAAATTACAATATTTCCCAAAGTCCTATACTATATGTACATATATGTTGTCGAAGGGTACGGGATTGTGTACCTGTTCTCTTTAACGGTATTTGTTTATAGCAGTTTCTCTTTACGTTTGTCTCTATTTGCTTCGCGTTTGTTGAACTGGAGGATCGCTTTGACCGAATATCAGTGACAGAGTCCTGTGGCCGAAGCCTTGGAGACATATATTGCCTTTTTTTCTCCTCTCGCATTAATCCCGGGCTAGTTTTGTAGTTGTTCGCCGATTAAAATCAGATCCACAAAAGGCTGGGCAAGGACGAGCCAGTGCGGTGTGTCCGGTGATAATCGATGCGGATGAAATAGCCCTGCGGAATTGGTGAAAATTGATTTAGCCATTCGACGACATGAAAAACTGTTTTTACGCATCATCGAATTATCAGCAATGCTCGAGGGAATCCCATATATGTATACATATATGCGGCAAAAGTTCCGTTTTGTTTTCCTATTATTCTGTACCGCGTACTGGTACTGCTGCAGATTCGTGTTATTAAGTTTGAACACGTTTTTTCTATTTTCTAGATAACAAGTAATCCACTTTAATCCAATGTGGTCGACGTATGATCGGTGTTTTATGTTTTATACCCATTGTCATTACTCTGTCTGTCTTTTTTCAGTCCTCGCATTTTTTTGTCAAAAAATACCTTTTATTATTTTACAAAAGAAAATCGATAATGTGATTGTTGGTATCGCAATGAAATAACGGGCGATGATAAAATGACAGAAGTTGGTATCAACTCACTGTGAAGTTTGGGGGACTGGTGAGGGGTGAAAACAATTCGGGTTATCTGTAACTAAATCATTCACGAAATTCTGAATTCATATGCCTATACTAACTCGTGGAATTTTTTTTCTCATCTGTTTTTTTTTTTTTTACTGTATTTATTTAAATTTTTTTTTTTTTTTTTTTTTTTTATCTCGGAATGGGGTCGGGGAATTTTTTGTTTTTACTTTTTTTTTCGTTCGAAAATGACTCTCGAACAATATTATCGGAATTTTTTTTTTTCTTCCAAATTCGTTTGTCGAAAATAGAACGCGGTATGCGGTATATTTGCCTCGTTTCTATGTTCATATGCAGGATTATAATACCTCATACGAATTTCAACCCCTGTAGATATATGCAGTCGTTTTGCATATGACGCGTACCGCCTTGTTCTAAAATTCCATACTTCGTCAATCAACCCGTTAGCCACGAAACCAGAAAGGAGATAAATAGACAAAGAGCTAGAAAGAGCTAGGTTATAGCATAGGGGTGGGACGAAAATTGAGTCGCAACGCGTTTATCTGACGCGTCTCGTCGTTTCGTCTACAGAAAGGACGAAGAGAGGCGAGATATTGAAGCACGGGGTTGTTTGAGATGAGTCGAGTACTAAAGAGCCGAATATGTGACGCGGAGGGTGGCTCTCCGAACTTTACATGGAATAATAGATTCTGCCAAAGGGTGTGAACAAACTAGGCTTTCGCTCTCACCTTTCTTTTCATTTTTATTTTTTTTTCTCTCTGTTTTTTTTTTTTTTTTCTACTTCTTTTTCTCTTCTTTTTCTCTTCTCTCTCTCTCCTCTTCCCAGATTAACCATGCATAAATAATGAATTCGATGTTTACGGATGTGATGGAGTCCTTTATTCCTGCCCGGCAACTTCTCGCGCTCGATGTAATCCGTCAAAAGTTAATGTACCAGAATCGAATAGCCAAGGCATCGATCATCCATACCTGATGTTCCCGCAATCCTTCTTTAGCGGAAAATAGAGAGAGAGGGAGAGAGAGAGAGAGAGAGAGAAAATAAAAAACAAAAATGATTAAATGAATAAATCTGTCAAAGAAAATTGAATCATCGAGTTAATTATATCTATAACGTATCTATTGGTCGGGTACCATTTGGAATTTGGAAAGTAGTAATAAACAGGCAATAAAATAAATTCAGGCTTTTTCCTTCTCTTATATCTATTTTTTTTTTTTTTTTCGGAAATGGAACCGAATTTATTCCTCATAGAATTCTGGTTTATGGGTATGGGCTTCGATGTGTCAGTAATAAGCGAACGAGGTACAGATTTATACGAGTAATGAGAATCAACTAGCAATAAATCAAACGCTATATGTAGTATCTGGTATGAGCTGTTGCATCTGTATTTCGAGTTGCAGGGTATAGTATCATATGCTGCTCACGCTCGTTCCTGTTTCTACCACGTAGCTGAGGAACTGATCTATTGCTACCTGCAGAGCTTTCAGAAAGCGTGATTTTATCCCTTCAAAGAAATTCCTACGTAGGGCGAAGCGAATATCTTAAATTTCTTCCCTTAGTACGTAGTGGATACTTACCCAAGGAGCTGCAGATGCTTCTTTTTGCTAAGAATTCCATTTCGGAGAGGATGAACTCGATCTTGATCTGAATCAACGACTTTATATCACGTGAATTATTCGCCTGTCAATTTTCGAAGCTACCATATTTTTACTGGTACTTTTTTTTTTTTTTCACGTTCATTTACGGTCAAATTTCTCCAAATTTTGTCACACACGCATCGAAATCCTAATTTGAGGAGAGTTCTCGTTTATGAAAAAAAAAAGTTACTGAATGACCTGAATAAACTTCTGAACGATGGGCCTTTCGTATAGAAGGGTATATATTAGGGTTCGTTTATCCCCCCCAAAAAAAAACTCGTAAAGTTTAACAAGAAATATTCGTGTCTATTTTTGGCCCGCATTTCCGGAAGTTGGGAAAGAAAAATAAAAAGAGGGGGAAAAAAAATCCTTACAGTTGAAATTTTCTTTTCTCAAGCCTTGTTTGATTTCCACTCGATTATTATACCTATACACGACAGGGAAAAACAAATATTTGTAAATGAGTATAAGAGCAATAAAAGAGAGAGAGAAAGTAAATAATTCATTCCTATCACAAGTAAATTCTAGCGAGTATATGGGCCTCAATTTTTAAGTCATTTATTTAGTGTACAAATACCAAGTTTTACGGTCGGTAATTTTCGAGGCTAGAGATTTTTTTATTTTTTTTTTTCTCTGTTTCGGCATTTAGTAAGCTTAGCTTTACTGGCTTCGCTGAAAAAGCATCCGTACAACTCGAAGCGGATCAGCTATTTAAAAATAAAGTAAAAGAAAGAAAAAAAAAAAAGAAATCATCTATTTCCAGCTTCAAGTATATGTACCAATGGTTCATCAATTAGATGTTCGCATTTATTGGGTCAATTTTGGTAATATATTTTGATCGACCACGAAGCGGTTCATTATTAAAATATCTCAATTGCCGTTTTCAGAATTGAATTATCCTTATAATAAATAATTCAACTTGTTTCTAATTGAATAATTAATGACGGGATTGTAGAATGTACCGTTTTATAATTCAAATTTTACCTGCCACAATTTTAGTACATTTAGACTAAATTTAACGCACCGACTGAAACAAGGCTAATTATTTATTTACCGGTCAGAGTGATCCACTAAGGAAACTTCGAGGCTGTTTCGAACCCAAAATATATATACACATATATTTTACGGGTTTCTAGTTCTCAGTGTAGAATTATATCAGGTTCCACTTCTGAAGGAATTAGAGGCTGATCCTGACTAGTGGCCAAGGTCGTAGGGTCAAAGGGTCACACAGGTAAGACTGCGGCATGGCAGGAGCAAAGCTCTGACTCCTTGCTTCCGGCTAATTTCCTGACACTTCTCGCGTGCGGTTACACCCCGCTGATAAATGGATAATTGTTATTCTCTTACAGTTGAGTCACGGCAGGTAGAAAATTCCCTTTCAACAATTATATACGCTTTTCGAATTTCCAAATTTCCCATTAATATTTTGCTACAATAAAATTCAGCACGAACACCGCCAATTCATTACGAATAATACGATAAGCCCGGATTAAAGCGTTATAAACCTACCCGCAACATATCCCCCCTTATAATTCTTCGTTGTAGTCTTTGTGACCGAAAATTCGGAGATCGCTGTGTATATATGTTCTTTCGAAAATGATTTTTTTTCAGGATATATAATTAACGATTTACTCCGTTACGTAATTGATATTTGTAATACCTGTACGGGTATTAAGTAGAATAATTCTATAGCTTGAACTTCTTCAAGATGTCGTGTTAAGAGGTCGTAATGTCTGTGGATATAACTTGGCATAGGTATTATACCCATACCCAAGACTAACCTTACCTAACATTATAATCTAACCTACGGTCGACCTTTATCGATCCGTTATAATACATCATTATTATTTTTTTTGTTTTTTTTTTTTTAACTTTGAATCAGGCGAGAGATCGAGAATTACGTAATTAATGATTTGAAATTAGATTAAAAATTGCAAGAAAATATTTTGAATTTATTTTCTGTGAGGAAAATCGATGGAAAAAACTGTATATATATATTTTTAATTTTTTTCTATCCTCAGGGAATTGATATCTCCAGATATTGTACATTTTCATACCCGTCGAAGGGACTCGGTATATTATGATGGAAAATTTCAATTCTTACAATCCCGGGTCGCGGTAACCAGCTGCTCTATGTATATGTAGTATGTACCTACCTACCGACCTACCTACCTGTCGGTTACAATTCCTTGGAGAATTTCATTCCACCAAAGCAACGTTATATACGATCAATAATCGAGCAACAGCTCAGAGCATCGGGCTGAAGTAAATTTGGATAATTCTTAGCGTTATTGCTGCCATCGTAAATAAGGGTGTCACCGGAGCTTTGGCTGTGAAATTGAATTAACTTGTCAAAAAGTCACGTCACGTCACGTCAAGTCACGTCACGCTTTTGGTAATATAAGTAAACCGAAAATGAAAAGAAAAAAAAAACAGGAACACCAGAAGAAGAATACAGAGATTGTGTCACTTAGGGCAATTTCGAACCTCATAAGTTAAGTATTTGAAGCTTATTTCGAAAAAAAAAAAAAAAAGAAAAAATAGCCCAAGTCTTCCGCGGATCATTTTCTTACTATTATGGAATTTTTCTTTTCTCGACGATTTTCAACGATTAATTAACCGTGGGCTAGTCTGGACAAGCTCTTCAGGTTTTCGGATATATTTTCTATCGCCTATGGGGTGATCCGTTAAATGTGACGAACGACCTCCGGGGTGCTCGTTAATTAATGACGACAGGCTTTTCGGAATTTATAGGTAAAGGATAACGCGTTATATCCACGTTGATAGCGGTTAAACACGGCTGATTAATCGTTTGACCAAACTTCGAAAATATCCAATCATCGGAGCATACGAGGCTAACACGCTTAACCGATACAAAAAAATTGAAAAAAAAATGAAAAATATTGTTTTCAGCTTAATTAACAACGAGATAATATTATCAAAGTTTCGTGTTAATTTTTACTCTGTACTTTTATCATGGAGATTGAAGGAACTGGACTTTACATATTCACGAAGGATAATTCGCCGCGGAGACCCTGTATAAGTATGGGTTTGCATATATTGTGAAACCGCTTCTTATACCTAAAGCCTAGTATAAAGTGGAGGCAAAGATAACAAGTACATTTATTACATAAATATTTAACAGCCGAAGGTATAGCGGGGCTGGCGAAAGAGACTCATCTGCGAATCACTCTCACGTCAAAAAACCAAAAATGAACCAAAAAAAAAAATATATAACGAAATTTGTGTGATATATTGATTTTTGTTTCAGGTTCATGGTCGTTTTAGTGTGCCTCATCTTCAGCGTATTATCGACGATAGATCAGTACAGCAATTTCGCTAACGAAACCTTGTTTTGGATGGTGAGTAGACATTCAAGTTTAATTAAGATAACGATGAATTGACACTCCCCTAGATAAAACGTCTCATTATCTTTTGTTATTATAACTTGAGTCGTTATTAGTTGTATTAGCAAATACCCTGCCCTAAATAAAAGGGCGGGAGGAAGGAAGGCAGAGTACGTTTTCCCCGAGAGAGGTAACTGACTAAATTATTTATGCCAACTTTTCGTTCCGTTCTAATAAATCTAATAAATCGAATAAATAAATATTCTTGATTGTTCGTGCGGTGTCATGTAGGTGGGATTATTTGACCTTTGATTTATCACCGATAAGACTTTGATCCTTTACTCTCCCTCTGGCTCTCTTTATCTCTAAAGTATTTCTGGAATTCTGAAGTTTTCCGGTTCTTTCTTGTTCTTCTATTTCGTTCTCAGTTTATCTCTCCTCTTTATTTTCTCCGAGGCAAAAAGGAAAGTGAGATATATCGCAGCTACCTATCGTTTTTGTCCTCATATATCTTCCCGCGACCAACTCCATTTGTTCAACTCTTGTTCTCTCCGCGCGATCCGTGAAACGATGTTCCTTTTTTCTCCGTCAATAATTGGCGGTCGTCTAAAAATGTACGCTTGAAATCCAAAGTCCGTTTCTTGATACGATCATAGAACAATATGTGGCCAACGAAATTGTTGAGTTGTCATATATACGGTACTCTAAAAAATGAAACGATATTTCGACTGATGGTAAGCACAGTAATTACGGGATTGCTGCGGGTCTTTATAATTTCTCAGAAAAAATAACGCGATGCTAATTTCCGGCTGCCGGTTTTACCGAAATGACAAATACACATACCCCGACGTGTAACCGCATGCAAGTGCATTTTAATTAAAACGCTGATCACGGTGAGTCTTGTTTTTCGCCAGTGCGCGCTCTCGTATCATTTTTATAATTAACCTTTTCAGAAATTACCACATGTGATGGCATGTATGTAGATTATACAGATATTATGCACTAATATGTGGGAAGAGCGTTATTAACGCTATAGAACGGATCGATTGTTGGACGAGCTTTTTCGTAAAACTGTTTTACACGTAGGGTTGATTTTTATTATTATTCTTTTTGCTACATAGTTTGAAATATGAATATCTTCGAAAGTTAGTTGTTTCTTCAATAAAATCGTCTCTCTGTTCAGTTAGGGTTACAGCTGAGTGTAAAAGTGCTCTTTGGGTACGAAAACTGAGTTCTTTGGTTGTGAAGATAGGGTGAAAAAGAAAAGAAAAAAAAAACCCCGCTGTCAAATAAACGGGAAAACAAACAAAAAAAGTAGAAATTTTACCAACGTCCTTGTTCAGTCGCTATTTTTTTTTCTCTCTCTCTCTCTCTCTCTTTCTTCCTCTCTCTATTTCGAACGAAAATCCCGTCTCCTCGAGGTTCTTCGAAAGCTCTTGAAAAAAGGAAGACAGTCGACATCTGGACCGAATATGGAAGCTGCGCTCAACTGAAACCGACCGAAAAACCCAAGAGGCAATATCCTCGGTTGTTCGATATGCGCCACCTTATCGACTAGCTTTTATTATATTCTTCTCCTACGGTATGCGAAAGAAAATATACAATGCCAAAATCAAATTCCCTTACATTTCGGTAACATGATTTTGAAGATTTTGAAGATTTGAAATTGTTGAAGATATGAAAAAAAACAAACACAATTCCATCAATTTTACAAAAATTCAATCGCAATGATGATCGGCTTTAAACTACCCCTAAAATTCCGAAATTTCAGACTAATTCCAACTTCTATTCCCCACATCTAATTTCAGGGTTAACTAGCCTGCATCAGTTAGTAGAATGGCTAGATATCCAAGTTTCTATAGGACTTAGGCATCCTTCATGAAAGGACATAGTCTAATGGCTTCTTCCTTTCTCTGTCTCTCGGGTTTCTCCCTTTCTAAGTTACTCACCGTTTTCGTATCATTCGTTGACAAGTTTCGAGGCTAGTCCATCCGGTGCCGTATTTGATTACCCAAGAAATAGTGACGATTCGTTGGTTCGAATCTTCGAGATATAAATAGGGGAACTTTATAAGACCGAGGAATTCCAGTCTAAGAATTATTTTATTCAGGGAATAATAATGGGAACTATTTCGATAGAGACATGCTCGGAATTGGATTTAAATTTCTCTCTCTCCAGTGTATACGAATTTATGTGTAAGTAGGTACCCTGCACTCAAGAGCACAGGCGGTGAACGGAGGGGTCTGTTTCCTGGGTCGAGGGATTTTGTAAAGAACAAATATTGCAGAAATGCACAAGTTTATTATTTGTTCGTATTCCTTTATTCGTTTGTTCTCCTTTTACCGTAGTATAAGGGAGATAAATAAAGAACGGAACGAAGAGAAGCCGGTAGACTAAGGTATGTATGTTTGTACATACAATGAAAACGCTCGCTGTAAAGCAGTATACTCGCTTGAATAGCGAGTGAAAAATTATAGAAATTGAAATGAAAAATTCATTTTTGATTTCTGACGGCTCTTTGAAAAATCCTAGCATCGAGGAATTATATACAGAGAAAGAAATAGAAGAGGTATATGGATCAGGCGATAGAGAAATGCTTTAAGTTACGAACCGAAACAAAATCTGAAGTGAAGACAAATGACGGTAGTCGAAAACGATAAATCTTGGTTATTACTTAAAGTGGTGAAATTTCACCCATCACGGGAGACCATGCTTCGAATGAACGACTCCTTCATTGATTCCTACTTCTTCGATAAATATACCTATAGCCATTCGTATATCCGAGGTATATAGGTATGTATGTACATGTATGTATGTGGGGGTGTAGAGGCTCCCGCGCGGATATATTGATTGCAGAACTCCTTCGGGATGGCTCAACGCTTCAATAGTTTAGACTTTGTACTTTCAGAGTTTGGATGACGAGACGTAGAGAACCTTAAAGAGAAAGAGACATTGAGGAATGAAAATAGTCGGTTCTGTATATCGCGGGGTAAAAAGAGAAGTTTGATACGCCTGAAATCCTTCGTTGAATCACTACGAGTCAAGTCAGTCAGCGTCTTAAGCAAAGACGTTGGCGTCGATGCGCGATGCGAAGAATAGAATAACGTCTCTCGAATTTCGATGAGAGATAACATAAAAAAAAAATTCAACAGAAAAATTTGAAGAATAACAAAAAATTGGAGAAATATAACAGAACGAAAGAAAAAAACTACGTTGAATGTTAAAATTTTTTTCGCAAACTCGAAGCTTCTTTTTGCACGGCTCACGCGTTTTCTCACTCTTAATTTTGCAGATTAGATCGATTAATGTACATTAGGCTGAACTCAGACCGATATTTCATGTCAGTTGCGATCCACGAACGTGATACGAGGGTATTATACGTAGCTATACTTTACAGTCGATTGAGAAGACTGAAAAATGTCGGAAATGAAAAAAAAAATTCCATTCTTCAAGTTATGTACCGAAAACTATACGTACAATGCCTTTTTATTTCTCATGCATGCATGGCTCATCAAGCCCGCCGATTTAGTCCCTCGCGA
Source organism: Macrophya alboannulata (assembly GCA_949628255.1). Classification (NCBI taxonomy): domain Eukaryota; kingdom Metazoa; phylum Arthropoda; class Insecta; order Hymenoptera; family Tenthredinidae; genus Macrophya; species Macrophya alboannulata. The sequence goes on along the minus strand of OX451206.1, from coordinate 48,103,173 downwards.
GATATCAAACCCGACTCATAAAAAGGTCGAGTAACTTCTACCAGTGTTATCAATCCCGTCATACTCCGTTTACCGTTTCTGCGGAATTAGTACGGATTCCGGTCCCAGAGCAATATTTAGAGGATAGTTAATTGATGTAATTTGAAATTCCGAGGATTATAAAACACGTGGAGTAACGATCGACTGAGAAATCAAGAGGGAAAATAAGCAAAGAATTTTCGTCGATATATCGATAAAAACAAAAAAAAAAAAACAGAAAAAATTCTCCAAATTCCCGTACCTCGATCAAAAATCGTATATCGCATATTTTCAACCCCTAATTCAATCCTGTCGCATTTTTTTTTTCCTTTTCTCTTTAACGAGGTGCTCCGGAATCTAACGTGGAAATAAAATGTCTGTTATCCATCGATCGGCTGCGAATATGTATGTATGGGTGGGTGGGTATAAAAAGTTCGTGTTTCAAACCCATTTTTTTGTTTTTTGTTTCAAACATTTCTACGTTCGTACATATGAAGTTATTAAATTCATAAAAATTAGGGATTCGCGTGGATTCAGTACCCGTGCAGGATATTCAGGCTCGTAAATCAACTATGAGCTTGCCTATTCGTGCGAAGAAATACTAAACCTTATTATACTGAGACTATGGCTGAGGGCTCCCTTTCTTACGACCGCTTTACTGTCATATTTCTTCTTTTAGCGGGTGGGTCTATCAAAAAGACAGGTTACACGCGACATGCGACCTGTTGACGCTTTTGCTATATTACCATTTTCTCGAATCCGAAGAAGAGAGTGGATCTGATCGAGGAGATAAATAATAGCCGGGAATAAATCCTACGTTTTAAATCGACGAGAAAAATGACTCTTATAATTCTTTTCAATTTCTCAATCTTTTTTCTTCCAACGACCATGGGCAATTAGGGGCGGGAAAAACGAGAGAAAAATAAAAACTGAAAATAAAAATCATAATCGAATGACGTAGAGGTGAAAATTGTGGTACGCCGTTACCACAACCCCGCTATTTCCGTTCCCGGATTTCAATCAACCTTTGTCTACTGCACGAGGCACAGCTGGAGGCTCATGAGGATCACGAAGCTTGTGAGGTTCCCAGCCCCGAGGCAAGAGGAGGCAGCAGCAATAGGCATGAGGCCAGGGAATTTCACGTATTGCATATTCGAGTAAACGTATAGGTGTACGTGTATTATACTAGAAGAGAAAACAGGATCTGTACAACTTTCGCGAATTTCAGGCGAAAGCCGAGTTAAATAATAATTCTGGCTCAGGCTAATCGCATTGGAATAAGAGTTCGGGGGCTGGATTTTTGAGGTATGAGGAGTTTTAAGGCAGGCTTAAAAAGTGAAGGATATTGAAGAACGAGCGTTGAATAAAAAAATATTTAGAACTCTCATCTACAGGGTCGTACGCAGCTTTAGGAAATGAGCATTTCAAGTCGATTTTATTTAGGCACACTGTAAAATTATGGCTTCTAGACAGGCTTCTAGATATCTTTCCTTAAATTTATTTGTGAAAATTGAAATGATTGAATTTTCCAATCGGTATAATCTTGATCGGAGTTAAAACTTTACTGAAAATACTATAGCCAGGTAGGTATAATAGTTTTACTGAAATACTTAATGCTGAGCTCTAAGGAATATCGCCTCGAAGTTTTGTAAGTTTAAACTTTTTTTTTTTTCTTCCCCGATATTATATGTATATCAGTCAAAGCTATATATACGATCAGCAGGGAGTGCAATGGTTTTTAAATTATTGGAAGTCGATAAAATATGCAAAGGGGATAGAATCTGACTTGTAATATCGGATATACTCGTAGGAGGTATAGGTATCGCAATTCACTTGTATTACAGCTATATAAGACTCCTTACATAAATATCTCTGTATAGGTATAACGAATGATTCGTGTTCTCACGAAGAGAAAAGAATGAGAAAAAGTTAAAACATGAAAAGAAAAACCAACATCCTCGCGTCGAAATAAATCCTAACGAATATACCTATAAGAGGAATAACGGTTGCTTCTAAATCTGAATAAAAAACAAAAAAAAGAAAAAATTTACTACCTGCAAAAAGAATCGAAGAGTGATATTCTTCCCTTTTTCTTTATTTCCAGGAAATATGTCTGGTAGTATTTTTCGGGGTCGAGTACATAGTCAGACTTTGGAGCGCCGGATGCCGTTCAAAGTACATGGGATGCTGTGGCCGTTTTCGATTTATAAGAAAACCAATTTGTATAATAGGTGAGAAGGCGATTAAATAAATCTCTCCTCTTCGATCCCGATCGAGGACATTTCCCGATTACCTCGAATAATAATAATAATAATAATAATAATATCCTCGTTACCGCAGATTTGATAGTAGTAGTAGCATCGATGGTGGTTTTATCGGTGGGAAGCAACGGCCAGGTTTTCGCCACATCGGCCATCAGAGGTATTCGGTTTCTGCAGATTTTGCGAATGCTTCACGTCGACCGTCAAGGTGGAACGTGGCGGCTTCTCGGTTCCGTGGTCTTTATACACAGACAGGTGAGTGACAGTTCCCTAAATCTCCCAAAAATCTCTCCTTTCCCCGCTCTCGCGGCAGAAGATAATATGTTAATATTGAATTCCGCAAACGAAAATGTTTCCAGGAGCTGATCACGACGCTCTACATCGGGTTCCTAGGTCTTATTTTCAGCAGCTACTTCGTGTATCTTGCCGAAAAGGACGCTGTCGGACCCGATGGAAAAACAGACTTTTCAAGCTACGCAGATGCGCTGTGGTGGGGTGTGGTGCGTTTGATTTGAAAAATATTAACTAATCCTCACCCTCCTCCCCATAACTATAATGCAACTATACCGGATTTCAGCAAAATGCTAATCGATTAACTCCACGATACACAATATATTACTATTTCGTTATACCCAGATGTTCAAATTAATAGAATAATTAATTCCACTCAAAGGTTTCATTATACCTACACAGTTCATCGGGCCTTTGCCTCAGGCTTAATTATTCCGTACATCCACTAGCCTCTTCTGTATCTCCGAGATTCAGGGACGATTGTAGAAACGTTTGATAAATTTTTTTTACGAAATTGCAATGTGAGTTTTGGCAGAAATTTTTTTTTGCCGAAGCTGTTTGATAAAATTACTGAAATTTGTTTGAACAAAATTTCGGTGTTTTGATGAGCTGTGGAGATAGTCGAAGTAAAGTTCGTTAGAGTCGATCACCATTAGAAAATAAAAACAAAAATTGAAAACTGCGATAAGGCACGTGAACGGATGATTGGATTTTCACGTTCACGTCTGGTAATTCGCTTTTTCAGATTACCGTAACGACGATAGGCTACGGTGACACGGTGCCACAAACGTGGATGGGAAAAATCGTCGCGTCATGTTTTAGCGTATTTGCGATATCATTTTTCGCCCTTCCTGCTGTGAGTAGAAAAAAAAAAAAAACCAAAATATTTGAAACAAAAAATTTATCAAGTTATAAAAATTTGCTGTTGAAAACTTACAGGATCTAAATTCCCGCGAAGGGAATCTGTAAAGCTGAAACATATATACATCGGCGATTAATTTAATTCTCTTTACTCTTCAAGGGAATTCTTGGCTCCGGATTTGCGCTAAAAGTGCAGCAGAAACAGAGGCAGAAACATTTTAATCGTCAAATTCCGGCGGCAGCTATGCTCATTCAATGTCTTTGGCGATGTTACGCTGCGGACAAAGCGATCAACAGTGTAGCCACATGGAATATTTATATCAAAGATCCTGCCCCACCTGGACAGCCGGCTACTCCACTTGGAAAGGTTAGTTCAAATAGGTTAAATATCGTCTAGGTGTTGACCGTAGTTCTTAGATGTTGGTTGGTTGATGTTTTTAGTTGCTTACGATGTTCTTGGCCGTTGAATAAATTTATTGAGAAAGATTTGATGTTCGTTACATACATAAATATATATATTATGATTAGTTCATGCGATATGAGACTGTTTAAAAATTTTTGACATACGAAAAAAGAAGAAAATTTTTTTTTTTTTTCAATACCTCAGTTTTCTTTCGTCCCGTTTCGAAATTAAAAATATATACCTATATACTATCAATCTGTGCGGAAAAAAAATTTGGGTTTTTTATTCAACATTTTAATATACATATGGCTGAAAGGGGATTTACGCCTGTGATTATTAGAACGTTAAAATTCTGGTCAAGAACAATAAGATACAGTGTCCTAAAAACTGATACACGATTAATGGTAATTTTTAATTAAATTAACTATCATCACTATAATACGAACCTGCAGAGAATCTCACCTATAATTAATCGAATTGGTATTTCTCTGGTAGTACATGTATATAGATATTTGATGAACCGTACTGTCACGGTAATTAAAATTATATTATCAATGAGAAATTTTAGAAATAGGTATATACCAAATTAATCGAATTTCGTGCGGCTCGGTTCGGGATAATTATTGCGTCACTTTTGGCAGTGGATGGGTCCAAATGAATCGGAAATTCGCATTTTTCCCTTGACTTTTTATTGTTGTATCTAAATTTTCACATTTTTTTCAACCTTGACAAATAGCGAGGTGAAGAGAGAAAAAATGAAAAAAATTGTTAAATAATTGCTTCAAAATTACATAGGATAAAAATTTAACCGAGCATATACATACCTATATTATAATTCTTATTCGTGTTCATGGAAGTTTGTTGATTAAGAGATCGGAGAAAATTAACTCTAATCTATCATCGCGGCTGTAGAGATATTAATCAGTGAGAATAAGGCTGTCAGCTGGGCTCAGGTATGGTCAACGCGTGTACCTATGTGTATAATGTGTTTCGTTAATTTGTCACTCGAATGTCCGCGAAGTCTCGTAGCTAATGTTTCGAGTTGAAGTTTTGTAGACACGAAATATAGGTATATCTACTGAGATGAATACAGAGGGGTGCACACAGGTGTTGCTACTCATTTTATGGAAGAAGTTATAATTAATAGCTCGCAGACGTTAGGGAAATCGTAGCGATACCGGTTTACCCCGCGCTACGTTTCTTTATATTTCCAGCATATTGTGAATTGTGAATATAGGCGGGTCGTTCGCTAGTCTGACAATTTCATATTTTGCAAGGAAAATCCCTGAATATTTCTTCTCTCTATTTTCATCTCGATTTTTTTCTGTTTTTTTTTTTTTTTATTTCATTTTCTTTTTTTTACAATTTTTTGTTTCGCGTTTTTTGGTTGTTTTAAAACATTTTTCATGTCACCTCGGTCTCGTCACGCTCCACGATATATCACATACTCCATTTCTCTTTCTTCATATTTCATATTGCGGTACTATACGAATTTTCAACTCTTGAAAAAAATGCGTTCCGGAACTTAGAATTATCCACCATTCACGGGTACAATATAAGGGGAACAAATGTTTATCCAAAATAATGATTATTATCCACAAACTGAATAGAATTTTCCATTTTCTTTCTCAATTTTCAATTTTCGGCTAGTACAGGTAAAACTTTTTTTTTTTTTTTTTCATTATTATTTTCTCAGCGAGTGCAGCACTCGTTTGGTAATCCAGTCTTACCAATATTGCCTTTGTCCAGTTTCTCTCGGCTTGATAATAACCGAAGTAAGTTTCTTTTTTCTTTCTCTCGTATTATTTCGGTTTTGAAACAAACTTTTTTTAAAATAACAAATTGAACCGCGAAGCAAGTATATATCCATATATTATCATAAAAGCTTTTGCCCTGCAAGCCTCTGAGTTGGCAAAATTTGCGCTTTAAATCAGTGGGTATAATTATCGGTATATAGGTATGTTCTGTAGGTGACTATTGATTTCTGTTTAAAAACGACCAAAAATAAGTTCACTAAATCTGGGACCAGTTTCGTAATTATATACCTATACATGTAGGTATATATACTTTTTTTTCTTCTATTTTTATGGATAATAAATTCGCTGGAGCTTTATACTACTCGCGATCAAAAAATTCCAGCACCCCGGTCGATACACCAGCGTATATTATTTTATGGACTAACTATGACTGGAAAACATCGAGGCAAGGATTATTCAGGATAAAACAAACAAAAAAATACGAATGGTATATGACGTACGTTCAGCATCCCTGGGGGTAGAGCCGAATCAGAAAAAGTTTTTAAGCAATATTCAGCATCTGTTTTTTTTGTTTTTTTTTGTTTTCCATTGGCTTTTTCAATATTTCGTGGAATTCAAACTCGAAGCAATGTGTAGCCTGTCGTTGAGCCATCGGAATGGTATTTATTTTTGATAATTGAATTTGTTTCCATCCTAAATTATTTTTTGCTTCTTCTCCTTTTTTGTATTTCTTTTTTTTTTTTTTTTTAATTTATTGTGAACATACCCTATATACCTACTCGTGACGTGCGAGAACGAATAATCAAAATGTACAACAATTGATGCTTATACTTTCTTCGAGAGAGGAGGCGGTATCATATTTTCCAAAAAAATATTTCCAAGATCGCTTTTGTATTCACATAGTACTTTTCTTAATGAAAAAAACTTGCCCAGTTTCCCCGATATTATGTTTCTATAATTAATTATAAACTCGAAATTTGCCATATCGTTAAAAGAAAAAGAAACCAATCCAAATCAAAAGCCACACATATCACGGGTAATTAAAAGATATTTTTTTTTGTTTTTTTTTTTGCATTTTACTGCGCGTTTGCGATTGTCATCGTTATGATATTTGCGATGGAATTTTTTTTTTTTTGGTTTTTTATTGTTGCGTTGTGATTGAGGTAATTAATATTATTATTATTATTATTATTGTTATGAAATATTGTTGTTGTAATTACGTGTAAGTATTAATTATTTGTTGCGCATATTATATATATAGAGACCGATCGAGCTGCGAATTTATATACATGACTTATTATATTATACATATAATGTATATATACCTATATGCGAGTTTTTCTAATTTTTATTTTTTTTTTCTTTACTCTCCCAACCAAATATTCTAAACCCATTTAAATAATTAAGCCTTAATTTTAAAAATTGTATTTAATTGTTTATTTGGGGATAACATTGATGAAATATCATTAATATTATATATTTCAGTTGATTTGTGTAAAGAAGATGGTATGTAAATTGTTTAGATTTATTTCAATTTTCTAACTCTTCTATTAAATAATAATAATAATGCATGTTCATTTACATATATACATTCTAAAAAAACACTTTCATTTTTCTTATTTAACACTATTATCAATGAACAATAATCATAAACTTCGAATGGCAAATGTACATTTTTCAACCACCGCTGCAGACACCACGAGGCAATACCATCTGTCAAAAAAAAATAAAAATAAATAAAAAAAATAAGTTAACATTTGATCGAAAAGGAATAAAAAATGAAAGAAATAAAATATACAGAAGAAAAAAAAAAGAAAACCTCTTCACGTAAAAAAATTCTGTAAAAACGTCCAATTGTATATGCAGAGTATTAATATCCAAAAGTCAATTCGTGAAATGCGAATAATTAGTCGTGAGGCAATATTTCGCTTTGAAAAATGATTTTTATTAATTAATAATAATTATTGCATGGGTCTGCTTCGTTGTTGCAATGTGGATTCTGTGAATTAGCCTTTGTGTGAAACTGGTGCCAGTAAACACGACATAAATGTTTACCTCGCTGCTCGTTGATCACTGTTTGCTATTTGTTAAATATTTGTTGTTATTAAATTGTCATAAATATTACCGTGTATAATAAATTCTGATGGATTATACTGTTTGCAATTTTTCCGATGGGATTCTGTGCTCGTTGTTCTGTTCTCTGGTCAAATATTTCAATCTTTTATTCATCTATTTTTCTACTGAGATTAACAACATTTTTAACACCGCGTAAAAATTTGAACCGACAAAAAAAATTCTATCATTCATCATAGCTGGCCCGTTTTTTTGTTTTTTTTTACATTAAAATTGACGTAAGGTTAATTACTACATATGTATCATTATATATGCACACATACTACTGCAGACAACGCGTTTTCAAATTTTCATATGCTCGCAAATTTCGCTTTTCTGATCTTGATCTTGCCAAAAACTTTTCCTATAATTAATTTCCAATATCTTCTAGAAGCATGTGTACATAATTAATATCGTAGTGAGACACTATAGTCAGCTGATGACCCTAAAATTGCTTTACAAATTCTATCTCCGGTTAAGGATAACCTTGCTTTGACTAGCGCAAATGACTACTTGGCAAATCGAACCTTCTCGCAATAGTTTAAATAAACTAGAATTAAATAGCTATACTAGCTAATCTAGGGCTGTGCTTTTACAATTCGTTTTTATCGACGTTCAAGTTCGTCTCAAGTCCTAATTCTTATCCATCGGACCGAAAAATCTCAAACCTTCATCTAAGGAATGATAAAGGAAAGAAAAAAATCGACTAGAAACGAATTTGAGCCTCCTTGCACGTTTAAAGATAGTGAAACCCGAAAAAAGAAAAAAAATGAAAAAATGTAGAGAAAAAAATAAGAAATAGTTGAATAGCAACAGAGAATCGAGAGAACGCAGTGTCCCATCGCATTGCAAGCTTGCGGTTTGATTAAGCCTACGTATCTCCACGCAGTCGACCGTGTTATTAATTTTTGGTCGACTTCGGCGAGTGCAGAGAATTGATACTTGGCTTTTGGATAATCGAGGGTCATTTTCTTGTTGAGTGATGACCGTTAACCGCGACCACACTCCGTAGGGTAGTGCATGTTGTGTTGAACGTGTCATAATGGGAGGGCAACGGGGGTTCAGTCTCTTATGATTCAGGTGGCTAAAAAAGCAAGCGTCCTGAAACGGCGAAAGTCCCGAAATCGGATGGAGGTACAACAGCCACCACAAAATCTACCGCCGCCACCCCAAATGTCCGGGTGCTCGACTACAGGCGGTACTAACGACGTACAACGTCGCGACAGCGAGGGTGACGTAGTTTTTTATATGGAAGAGCCCAAGGCGGGTACGCCGAACCGAGCGAGACGCGACAATCGGTAAGTCATCGATTTATTTCTTGATACACGAACTAAACATACCTGTACGTGATTATTTACTCTCATTTTTTTATTTTGCTCCTTATTTTCTACTCGTTTTGATCTATGGAAGTATAAAAATCTCGATTTTGGCGGTAAAAGTAAAGTCAATAAAAATAAAAAATTATTTATCCATCTTAAAATTCTACGAGACTTACGGATAAGGCATTTCCGTGACTCGAGTTTGCGTGTAATTCGGTCGTTTGTCTCTAGATTTACGTGCGGTGAATCGCTAGTGACTGAATACGATTGCTGAAAACTTGTGTAATTTTGGTACCTATATAGTCGATACGCGTGGGAATTCCCTGCAGTTCTCCCCTCATTCTTATGTATTTTATATCCACCTACCTATCCTACCTTCCTACTTATACGCGTCAGGGAGTCACGGTGCATCATCATTCACTGACACTGAGCTAGCCACTTTTCCCGCAAAGAGCAATGGATCTTTTACCGTGACATGACGATGTACGTAGTGTGTTTCCGGTTGGCAGGGGCAGCCTTTTCACATCGCAGACGAGCTCGGTGACGGAAGCAGCGAGCGATGAAATTGACATTGACATCGAGGAGCCGCAGCGAGTGACGACGTAAGTTGCAATCTTCGTTTTTCTTTTTTTTTGTTTTTTTGCTTCAGAGTTTCACGTCTTTTCGATAAAATTTGATTATTATTAAATTTGGGTTTTTTGTAGTTTTGTACTTTTTTCTTTCTTTCTTTATTCGCTCAACGTGACAATCAAAGGAATTTTTAACATATCAAGACTCGTTGACAAATTCGAAGGAGTTTCGTTGATTCGAAAGTTGAGTGGAAATGTATTTTAAAGAATACCGTTAGGTTCTCCCCCCCGATTATGATTCTGAATAAAAACCGAAAGTTGAGAATCGATAATTTAAAGAATCGCGTCTCAAGTGATCTCGTTTCGAATCGTGATCAAAGGATTCACAAGTGTCGGGGAAATACATAATATAATATAAAACAAAAAATTCCGCCTCTCAGAGGCTTTCGACGAAGAGTCAAAAGTCACTTCCTGCTATACCCTCTTAACGACGCCTCGGCTGGTACTTGTAAAAAATTCGGTTCCCTTACGATGAGGGATGAATGAATGGAAATTAATAATTGAAAATATATACATTTCATCGGAACGTTTCTTGACAGATTCGAAACTGCGGATGAATATAGTATGTTCAAATTTGTAATACTGCAGAACGCGTGAAAACGTTCATTAAACTTTACATATATCATCGATCGCAATTTATCTAGAGTCTAGACATATATATGTATATATATATATATATATAGTCTAGCCTTCTGCAAGTACCACGGAACTCATGGACTCCGGAAATTGAGTCTGGAAACTGGTGATGCAGTAACGTCCGTTCTGATTTTTAGAGCTACAAATATAGTATATGACTTGCGTTTTGAATAGAATGTAATTTGATGACGATATTTCATTCGGTTTTAGATGAAATTAGGAATTTTGTTCAACTGCAACTCGCGATTTTTTTTTCTGTAAAAAAGAGGTTACTCTCGTTCAGAAAAAAAAACGCGTTTCATATCCGTCAATTTGTTTGACAGCATTTCCTACCCAGTTTCGTACTTTGATTTATTCAAACCCGAGATGGGAAAAGCCTCGGCAATATTATAAAGACTCGAAAAGACAGAGAGGAGACGAGGCTTAATTAAGAACATATCTTCAGGTTGAATAAAAATGAAAAAATCAAAATATTACTCGGCTTATATTTGCCTCGGAAAAGATACGACTTCGTATCTACTAGGCACTTGAATATCAGCTGAATTGTTACCGCGGGGATTTAATGACAAGGGAAGCTAAGAATTTGTACGAAATGATTTTTTTTTTTTTTTTTTTTGAATTCGTCTCCCTTTATTGAAAAGAGTTTTTATCCCTCTTTACACGACTCGAAATTAGTCAGTGACCGGATTCGTGAGGATGAATAAATTAAAATCTTCGGATCGATGAGAAAGTGGTAGGGAAAAATTTCGAGGAAGGCTATGAACGATTGATAAATTTTTGAATTGAAAAAAAAAAAAAACAAAACGTGAGATATTTCAGAGTATTATTCGTAAATCTCAGCTCGCTATACAACCAGCAGAGGGTGAAAAATTGCTATAGAAAATAATATAACAAAAGGAGACGAGAGGCATGGGAAAAAACTCTTCACTATTTCAGTTTTCCAGTTGAAATTTCAGGGACGAACATTATTAAGTTGGTCTAAAATTAAAGACTCGGTTCTTATTCGATATTTCAATGATCTCGAAATGTGTAGCGAAATTTATAACCCGCGAATAAATGCGTACACCTATGGCTAAATTAAAACACAATTTTTAACCATCTAGGTGAATAATTAAGTAACAAAGAGTGACGAGTATTGTTATAAAAATTCATGATCTCCCTTTTCATGTATACACTAGACTTCTCCTTTTCATTATGATTAAAGTGCCTTAACTTTCTAACCACTTTATTTTTTCCTGTTTTTGTTTTCTAGTTTTTTTTTATACTCTTTATTATTCATAGAGTAGAAAAATCTCCATCAGCTTTGCCTGATGCTTTTCGAGTAAATGGCTCGTGATAGGGAAGATTGTGAGGTACCATTTCGCATCATTCAAGGAGTGAATGTAAATTTGAATTTTGTTATATATTTTCTGCCGTCTTGGTTGTCGTATTACAAAAAAGCAGAAAAAAGAAAATTTGCAAAACAATCGTGCTGCAGAATGTTATAGAATAAGCACGCCTGAGAAGTAATGGGGTTAATTGCAGGTTGACGGAAGCCCATCGTAATGCTATCCGGGCTATACGTAAAATAAAATATTTTGTGGCTCGGAGGAAGTTTCAGCAAGCAAGAAAACCGTACGACGTGAGAGATGTCATCGAGCAGTACAGCCAAGGCCATTTGAACATGATGGTCCGAATAAAGGTCAGTTATATGTCCTTTTTTTGTCTTTCAAATATTCCCGCTTTTCTCCCTATTTCCCTGATATCAATCGATTATCAAAAAATATCCGAATAAAAAAAGGGTGAAAAAATTACTTCGTCACGAAAAAAAGAAAAGGATCCCTTATTCCAAACATTCTGGGTGTCATTTTCCTTGCGTACGTGTTATAATTATATTGAACGAAATTCTAATTGCGTAATAAATTATCGAAATGCCAAGTTATCTAGTCCTTTACTTTACTGAAGTTGTGAAAGTTTTGGTAAAAACTAACCGATGTAAAAGTAGTTGAAATTTTTTATTCCGAATACAAGGATGAGTAGGATTAAAGCGAGTAGGAGGATGATATGACCGCTGCAGTAGGTATATTATATATACGCGTGAACAAAATTAAGCGTTTAAAATCCTCTTCTTTGTACGAAAATAACAATTTATTACCTTAATTATAAAATGAAGAATAATCGCTGCTAACTGGTGCTATTATACTCGCGAAATATATTGTTTATGAAGAGGATTTTGCACCATGAAGGATGATTTTCTCTTTTCCTTTTATTTTTTCCGTTTTTTTTTTTTTTTTTTAACCAGAATGAAAATTGATGAAACCGGATTACATCCACGCCAACAAAACCAAAGATTTCCTTATATTAAAGCAGTTTTGTTAACCCAAAACCATTTCATGGACTCAGTAAATTAAATATTATTCAACGAATATTTTATTTAAACATTTTAATTAGATTCCGGTAAGCTTCACTCCTCAGTATTGTATAAACTAGCTCCTGTATTTACCTCGATATAATAATTCGTAAAATTTTTCATAATATGTTGGAGGAGCACATTAAATATTATTTAAGCTAATTTGCCGAAGAATTTAATAATTGATTCTTTCAAATATTGAATGTGCTGAATAATTAATTGCGTACAGAAATGATGAACGTTTTTTTTTTTTCTCAATTCCTTTTTTGATTTTTTTTTACTGGGGATAACAATCGACACGTAACAATAAATCCCCCCTGCCTAACGAACAACGAGAGTATGAAGCAGGGCATTATAGCTTTATAAAAATTCGTGATCCACCTCACAATCTGTCAACGAACAATGCACCCGTCACTGCATCAACGGACTGTCTGATCCAACTGGAAATATCTCGCTTACAAAAGCTGTCAGTCAAAATTCATCTGGAAATAGTATATACATGTAGTATATATACCTAGCTACTCACCTTCGCTGTCAGATCCTAATTGATCATGATTTATTCAGCTGTTCTTTTTTTTTTTGAGCTGATTCGATGCAGCGAAAGGTTGAGTTTTTATAAATGTTTCTTTCCTGTGTTTTTCGTTTTCTTTCACCCTTATATCTCGTCAAACGAACAAAGCTCGTTTTAAAATTTCATCTTCGCAGTTGGACTGTTTCGCAAATTACAAAATTGCAAGAAATTATAATCTACTCGTTCTCCAAAATGGGATCTCACCAGTTGGCAGTTTTATTCCAGACATTTCACCCGGTCAAAGAGAATGACGAAAATTTTGATTCCTGTATTTATAACGTCCGTGCAGTAGGTAGTCCAAGGTAGTCTAATGTATGTACATTCGTTTTTTAATTTCTTGAAATCCTGCAGCTGCCAGGATCAAACGGAATATATTTTATAAAGAATTTATCAAAATCTCTATACGTTTGATTAAACATTAATATATTACCTCGGTAGATATCGATTTTCCTGAAAAACTTCTCGACCACCTTTATGATATTTATTATCCCGCATTATACATCCTACCTCTAAAGCTCCTTTCTATATATTGATTTCCATCCCTGTTATAGGTAATAATAGTAATTTAATCTCGAACCCAAAACGTCCAGATCAGCCTGACTGGCAGTTCAAAGTTAGGCATTAATTATTACATGCTAGTCATTAGGATCAATCTTAAAATGACTATTTTTAGAAAATTGAGAGTCAGGGATGACACGAGTCCATGAATATTATAGCGATTAAAATTGAATTGAAAAAGCTAAAAATTGATGAAAAAGAGAGAGAGAAAAAAAAAATTAATTTCATGTTTTATTGAATTTTGAATATATCCGATTGATCGTCAATCTTGACCGTAGGAGTTGCAGCGAAGACTTGACCAGACTCTAGGTAAGCCGGGAAGTTATTTGGCAGGAATCGACAGGGCAGGAAATGTGAAGCCGATGACCATTGGCGCGCGTTTATACCGTGTGGAACAGCAGGTTAGTTGGAAATCGTTGAATTTATTTATCCTCTCTCCGATGCTTGGCGCTACCTGGCTACCTCTTCTCGAACCTGCTCCTTTCCCTCATTCCCTCTTCATCTCCTCTTCTTATTTCCTCTCTAAGAGGTAATTCCGCATATATCTACGTGCGGAGAACAACGTACCGCAATCGTCGCTCAACACTAATACAGCTGCACTGTACAGGTACTCAAAAATCAAACGATCAACGGATTTTGTCACTAATTGATATTGAATTTAGCTAAAACCTCGCGGCTCTGGGTTTTACCGTGAATAACTAATCGCGTTTGGAGCAGATTCGCTCAAATGCAACCAGCCATCGTTAACTATGTAGATATTGGATAGACTAGCAAATGGTTTACAATATCAAACTCATCTTATACATTAGGGTGGTTCTTGAATTGGTCGTATTCGAATTTCGGCACTTTCATGGCTCAAAATGTCTGCAAATATATACTGACAAAAGATTTTCTGGCACTCCGTGGTTAATCTTTTTTTTTCTGTCGCAGTATCGCTCCGAAAGATTTTCAATTTGGTACACTTCTTACCTCACAGTATTAGGTATTCCATGAAAATGTTAGAAAACTTTTTTTTTCAACGCTATAATTTTTGAGACTATAGCCTGCCAGCTAAGAAAAATTTTTGGTTCTCTGTAGATTCGAAGATAACGTTGTTGAAAATCTGTAAAATTTTCTAATTATTATATGAAGAAAATAAAGTGAACCGCGACGTACGAAAAATTGTGTGTTATTAAAACGGGAAGATTCTAAGGCTTTGAGAGACTACTTAGAATTATTACTCTAGGAACAGCTGGGGCTTCACGTATTTGGCAGACGTTTTTGCCCTTGGGAGGATGAAGACTTCTGCTTGATATATATATATATGATGATTTGCTAAAACAGATTGTAGCGTTAATATTATTACGTCTAGTAATAACATCTAGCAGCCTCATAGAGTTCTTGATATATTAAAGCAGCTCTTATAGCCGAGGATGAGACGCATAAACCGTACGAGTATCCGACGTTTTGATAGCGCTCGAGGTTTAATATCATGCTTAGATTAAAACCGGAGCTTAAACTGCCGTACGTCGCTTCTAATAATCGTAAATATGTACATGGTACGATGTACTCAAGTATGAGAATACAAACGCAAACACCATCACCGTATGAAGATTAAAAGAGTCTTTTAATGGGGGAGACATTGGTCCAATCATTTCTTTGAGGGGTCGATAAACCAAAATTTCGATAAAACCTTTTTCAAACTGGTCTACGAAGTTGAGTAAGCGCAATTTTTCCGCAACACTGCAGAACAATTTCGGGTTTCATACGTTTGAACGTGAGAAAGTTAGATATTTGTTCTCCACTCGAAAGTGAGACTAAAATCGAGCTCTATGGTCGGGGCGTGTATACCTGCGATATGCATATCGTGTAGTAGTGCAGGACAGCGGGTGGCGAAGAATAGCTAGAAAAACGAAAAAACCATATCCGATGAACAGTTTGGCAAGAGTTGAACGAACCCTTCCTTTGAAGATGAATTTCATTTCTGCCATAAGAATATATATACAAGCGTCCAACTCGCTTTAGGATTCCGAATCTTCTCCCAACCTGCTCCGCACCCTCTTTTAGCTATAGGTAGAGGAACGTAAACGCGGTGCAGTGCAGTGCATAGCAGCCAGTTCAGAAGGAACAGCAACAGCAGCAGCAGCAGCAGCAGCATTGATACGAATTTTTCGTTTTCGCCGCAGCTGTCGGTGATGGACAAAAAGATGGACCAGCTGGTGTACGTGCTGAATGCAGTGGCGCACAAGCAGCAAATCCCATTGAGAAGCATAGAGGATGACGTTTAACGGAAGGCCTCTTCGGCGTCGAATTCGCCGCCCATGTTCTCCACCGTGTCTTCGGATGTGTCCTTTAAAACATCAGCCACGGTTCTGCCCAAGCTCACTATCACTACGGTTACACCTGATATGCTTAGCCAGAGCTATTGACACTTCAAACTCTAATTACGCGCAACTATTATTATAGTCAGGATAAAATCGGAAATGATCGACTCTTCGGAGAGTTGATAATTTTGAAAATTAGGTAAAAAATGAAGAGAAAACGAACAAAAAAAATTAAATAAAATAAAAAACAAAAAAAAAAAACGTCATTTCATTTATTTTCTTGTTTATTTATTCATTTGGTTTTTGGTTTGTTGTTTTACGATATTCAAGGGATGAGACTGCCCTGCAGTTACGGACTGATACGTGGTTTTAACGAAATTTTGAATGTTGCAGATAGTTTTTTTTTTTTTTTTTCACCTTTGTAAATAAGGTTTTACGCACACTAAGAATAACAGAGTTATAGTTATTCGATGGAATTTTTTTGATTTTCGATTTTCTATTTTGTTCTCATTTCTTTCCTTTTTTTTTTTTTTTTAATAAAAAGATGAAGAATATTCAGAATCTTATCCAAATTCGTCGTAACAATTTAGGCACCCTTCCATATTATACACATAAATAACACTAATTCGCTAAATTTTTATCTACATCTATAATATTATGTATACAGATCTAATTATACATACAATCGCGCCTGCATAAGAAAAAAATCGTATATATATATAATATATACCGTATAAATATAAAAGAATAAAAATTATGTATAGGTACTACGTAACAAATAGGTAAAGAGGGAAAAGAAAATTATCATAATAAAAAAATAGTTCATAATCTAATTTATTTGTAAAAAGATATTAAGATTTAGCGTTGCACGCTGCTTCGGGGTAAATTCGTTGGCAGATATTTTTTATTAAATATAAATTGGAGAAAAAAAAAAACAAATGAAGAGGATCAAGAATAACAATCACTCGCTAAACTTATATATGTATATTTTGGTTCTGCTGGTCGTGGATCAAAAACAAAAACGAAAAAAAAAAAGAAAGAAATTTTAACGTGCGTTTCTTATTATATTAATATATTATAATATATTAATTATATTGAAGCTGTTTTATTACGGTTGATTAAACTTATACTGGTAGGTTTAATAAGTATATAAGAAAAAATAAATAAATAAATTCATTTAAAAGTAAAATTTAAAACTGAGAGAGAAAGAGGAAAGTGAACAGTTAAGAAATTATTATAGGATATTAAAAAATTAGGTAATCGATCTTCAATTTTAATTAAAAGACGCGATGTGTTAATTCGACGTGAAAACTTCGCACAATTATTATCCACGGATCCAATAATCATGATGGCATATTAAAGATAATTGAATAAAAAGAAAATATATATATATAACATCAACGAATATAAAATCGAAACAAATTTTTTCATTTTTCGATTTATCTTATATTTTTTTTTTTTTTCAATTCGCATAATGAAATTTTTTTTTTTGGTTCCTTGTTTTTTTTGGTTCCTTACTCACAAATATAAAATTATTAATTCGGTGCTTATTTCTTACAATTATCGACAATTCAAGTCGATGACACTGATAGATAGAAAATCGATCCATTTAATCAATGTTCGAATTATAATATAATAACGTTTTGCACTACACGTCATATACACACGTTATATATAATATACTTATTAAATAATCCTTTGTCACAAGGAGGCTACGAGGTATATTCGTATAATAAGCGTACGTACATACATACATATATTATATACATACATACTCATACCTGCATACAAAGGTATGTAGTTAATTATTAAAACTCGAGCGTATTTATATAAATATATATATATATATAATAATTAAAGATAAACTTAAAGAAAGAATAATTAAAGAAATCTAATGAATCGTGTAAATTAATGTATAAAATATAGAAACGTAACGGTAATATACATATATAAAAAAAAATTCAAATAATAATAATAATAATAATAATAATAATAATAATAATAATAATAATAATAATAATAATAATAATAATAACAGTAAAAATTATAATATGTAATATCTTACTAATAATTTAATATTTCGCTATGTACGCAGGACATATAAATTACACATATAACTCTATTTCTTTTCTACAAATAGTAGTTATATATACCTACCTATTCAAAAATTATTATTCTCTACCCGGAGAAGAAAAAATAAATAAATAATCGGTATAATTATAAATGAATAAATATATAGGTACATAATATATAATTATATTAGATAATTACGTATACATATATTATTTATATACATATATATGTGTATATATGTATACCTGTATAATAAGATATTTCGCGTTCTGAAAAAGAAGCCATTGAGGGTATTTCTAATAATACTTACTTACTTATAGTTACTTAACTAAAATAGCCTGAATAGATACTATTAGGGTCCAAAATATAAAACCTATATATAAATATAAATCTACACAATTGAAATGCTATTCTTTCGGTACGAGGAAACAAAAAAAATATACTTAAAAAAAAAAAGAAAAAAAAAACGTAAGATAAAAAATAAACGAATAAAAAAATTCTCATCTCTTAGTTTAAATCGATCTTTGATTCGAGAAAAAATCTCCGCGGGTAAAAATTTATATTGACAATGCTTTGCAGTAAATGTTGTGCAAATATCTAGCTGCAGGCAAGTATATAACTGGAATTAGACTGGAAATTGCTAAACGTTATAAACATATATGTGGCAGAATCAATTATTGAGGTCAATGAATTTAAGTGAAAGTATTATATATCCCTATTCAAAATTTATCCGTAACAAGCTCTCGGAGACCACCGCGGCTCGCTTATAGTGCACCTATTTATTACCTATAAAAACACTTTTAAGACTACCCACTAGGTATACTGCTTATACCCAGCGATAATGGGCACCACGTATTTAATTTTATGCGGAGAAAGATATATAATTGTATTGCCCGCGGTAAGTGCTCGATCCACTGCAGACATTTTTCTTCAAGGTATTTCATATTAAATATGTATGTGGTAAAGTTAAATAACTCAACGATCCGATGCAGAATCTATAACAGATAAATCGATTTATATATCTACAAATTTTTCATTCATAAATATATATACTATATGGGCATGCAGCTGCATGGCGATCGAGTCTATTTGAATTGATCTGACGAAGAAAATTTTATCGATAAATCAATTCGGAAATTCAAATTGAAAAAGTTTATCAGGATGAAGATTTATGGTCTTAATTAATTGATACGTCGAATCAATCGTTGCAGGGAGTATGTAAGGTTCGTATATTATATATGTCGACTCTGGGTTGTTAGGCGGAATTTTTATATACAATAAAAGTTTTTCGAAGATTTTTGGAAAATTTGAATTTCAGTTTCAGTATAAATTGGCAATTGACGAAAGTTGGATAAGCGTTTTTTTTCAACGATTTTTTTTTTTTTGTTTGGAAAATCGTTAAGCCAATAGTACATTTCATGTGATTCTGCGAATTTTTAAATAATTTTAATTTTTGGAACTCTTGGTAACCGCCATTTTGCCAGGTAACGATATTTAGGTACAGCTGAACTAAGAATAATCGTAAAAGTGTGAAGCTAATGAACACTTTCTAGCTTGGCAC
Source organism: Macrophya alboannulata (assembly GCA_949628255.1). Classification (NCBI taxonomy): domain Eukaryota; kingdom Metazoa; phylum Arthropoda; class Insecta; order Hymenoptera; family Tenthredinidae; genus Macrophya; species Macrophya alboannulata. The sequence continues at coordinate 48,083,431 of OX451206.1, read as the reverse complement.
TTATTTTCCTATATCTTTATCTTATCGCGTATGAAATTTACCTATTTAAATATGCAAAATCCCTTGGTGCCTCTAACTTGAACTTCATATAATTGGTAACTAACTAGTCTATTGTTAGAAAGTTTCATTCTTTGAAAATTATAACATCAACGTGTCGTTCGAACGCTATAATAAATATATTTAATATAATTTTACAATCCTCAGGAGGATTTTGTGAAGATCAGTAAACTGCAATTTGTACTTATACAAATTGCGTTTCAATTTCTGTCATCCGGATCTGGTCTCATTCGAATGATTACAGTCCCTACATTTTTTTTTTTTTGTTTTATCGGAAAATTCAATAAATTAAACCAATTTTTACATCTTATTATTCATTTTCGTATTTCCAAATGTGGTTTAATCGCGTCAACCTCGAAGTGGCTAACAGGCACTGCGATATCTTTCCGAATTAGTATGAAGAAATAAACAATAAAAATGAAAAATAAAACAAAGAAAAAAATTAAAAAACTAATCCAAATTCTATTTTGTTTCTATATTATAAACGTGAATTGACTCCGTTACGTTCTCAAATAACAGAATGTTCTCAAATAATTTATCGTAAGATTTATGAAGTATATATATATTTATCTCACGTTACTATCGTTATTCATTTAATGTTATAACGTCTTGTTGCTTTATTAAATTTAAAAGAAAAAAAAAAAAAACGCAAAAAAAAAAGAAAAATATATATAGAAAATAAAAAATTCCGTACAAACTGGACTGTAATAATTAATACCGCCCAGAAATAATTGCTTCATATATAGTTATTATTGTACACTCGTTAAGACCACAGAATAATATAATTATTCAAATAAAACTGCTTTATTAAATTTTTACTTATTTTGTTTATTTTTATTTTTTCAATCTTTTTCATTTCTATACATATAGTCACTCTGCAGTAATTGGCATATTATTATCATTATTATCATTATAAATATTATTATTAATATTATTAATTTTTTTCAATACTCTTTCAAAGAATCTCACGCAGCAAGTAGCGTTCGCGAATCGGCCGAATATATATACCTACCCATATATGCGCGTTATATTATATTGTATAGTTGTATATTGAAAATTCTAAGAATTATTACATATAATATAATCATATAATATCAGTAATATTATAGTATTGATTAATAGTAATAAAAAGAAAAGAAAATAATCAGAAGTGAACTGCAGTAATAATAATAATAATAATAATAATAATAATAATAATAATAATAATAATAATAATAATAGTAATAGTAATAATTTTGAAAAAAATTTAAAAAATAACACAACAAAAATTGCAACAACAATGAAGGTATAAATAGCAAAATTCTTAATAATGATATTAATAATGATAAATAATAATAGAAATGATAGAATAATAGGTAATATAAAAAAAGCTATCTGCTATCCGCAGTCTAGAATGTGATATCGCTCGACCTATATGATTACGAAATTGTTAGTTAATTATTTAATAATTTATAGTCGACGAAGGGAGTGAAATTTTCATCCAAATCACGTGATTGCCTCTCTCTTATAATCCGTACTCCATAGATTCCGGATGTCATATTAACGTTTATTACTTCCAAATAAAACAATAGGAGTCAGAATAATAGATGAAAAAAAATTTTAATTTTTAATTTTGATTTTATTTGGAAGTAATTTGTTGATATATAACATCTAGAAATTTTATAATATCGATATATATATGTATATTCATATATATATAGTAATGTGTATAAATATATATGTATATATCACGATGTATAGTATATCTCTATATAAGTCTGTAAATTTCTCTTATTACCTTATAATAGAGAGTTCGCGGTGAAAATTTGAGGTTGAGATTATATAAATATATTAATTATTGCATATTAGGTGAAATGTCTCAAAATCTTATTCGACTATATAGATAATTAAATTGAAAAACGATTCTCTTTTTTTTCTGTATATTTTTTATTCTTTTTACACCTCTTTTTTTCTTCTATCAAAAATTATCATTCGAAATTTAATCTCAAATTTCTGTCGTGCCTATATAATGTATAATATGAATACGTGAACTTTTCTATGCGCAATATTATATGTATAGCGGAATATTATATAATATGTATATATTTACATATATATATATATATATATATATATATATATATATATATATATATATATATATATTATATAATATAAAAAAAATATATGTATGTGTACATATATTCATATACTTAAGCGATTAATTCAGCAGTAAAAAATATGTATAAGTACCTAATTAATGATTATATACAATATATTATTATAATCCGCAATTCACAATATTAGTACATTATATACCAGCTATATGGTATACAGGTATATCGATCGCGCTGTAGTCGAAACTTAGTGGCGTTGTGTGTATAACGTTGACTTACAATTAGCCGATAAGATAGATGTGGTTTAAACAAAAAAATAAAATAACAAAAAAAAAAGAATTATAAAAACGATAAATTTAATATACATACTTACCTGGGCCCAAAAAACCCTTAGCGCACCCGAAGAATTGCAAAATGGCAGAACGTTGGCCCAATTTCCAGATTTCAAAGTTCTTTCAATTTAACAAACATACTATAGTACGTATACCCTTGGAAGAGTAAATATTTAATCACATTGGGAAAAAATTTGAAAAGCTTGTATATATGATGGTTGTTCATTTTGAAAGAACTTTTTTAAATCGGGACTTAGCCGGGCACGTTGCGTGCCTATATTTATCAAAATTAATAAATTATATATACATATTCGAATATACATATATATATACCTATATATATAGCAAGGAATCTGGACCAATCGTGTATTTTCTAAATTTCGACACGTTTTCAAATGTATATCCAATTACGAAAAGTCTCTATATCTCTATCTCTACTATAAATGATATCTGCTTCTCTTGATCGTATGATGATTAATAACAATATTAATAACAATTGATTTTCAATGATCGATTCTTCTACAAGTATAATAATTCTATGCGATATAATAATATCGTTATACTCCAGTATAATTTATAATACCTAATTTCAAGGCTGTAAAAAAGTTTCGTGATCGATATATAATATGAATATATTATGTATATATATATATATATATATATATATATATATATATATATATATATATATATATATATATATATATATATATATATATATATATATATATATATATATATATATATATATATATATATATATATATATATATATATATATATATATATATATATATATATATATATATATATATATATATATATATATATATATATATATATATATATATATATATATATATATATATATATATATAACGTAATTATACCTATTACACATATATATGTAAACTGTAAAGGACACGTCCTTCGTATTGAAATAACTCCCACGAAAGATGATATTCAACAGCTGATCTCAATAGCAATATTATTAAAAAAAATTTCTCAAGACTCAAGACATGACACGTATGTAGCGAATAAATTGATAGACTCTATAACGTGAAGCGATATACATATTATATACAATATATATACATATATAATACCTTCAAAAAAAAAAAAAAGAAAAAAAAAACAACAACAATTTTTATTAATTAAAGTATATCATTACGTAATTGATATATGTCATATACTTATATTATATGCGAGTGACCAAAAAATCGACGACCTTATTTTACGCTACAATCAATTAAATTTAAACCAAGAAACAAATATGATGTACCAGACCAAATTATATTCCTAAATCTATATTACGATACGTATATACCTATATATATTATAGGTATACCTATTATATACTGTACGTTTATTATCACTTATCCTAACGTCTCTATACCTATATATTTTCTGACAAAAAATCGCAACAAAATTACTTGAGAATTTATATTTCGCTCGAGTTTGAAATTTTTTTTTTTCCATACAGTCTATACGTATACATATTATATATAATATATATATATATATATATATATAATATATATATATATATAATTATATTATGTATTGTATAATTGACTTTGTATGCTTCTGCGACGGTGTCTTCGTCGAGTTATAGATTAACTTGATTTTCAAATTTAACAAATCAATAAGGTTATAAATTTATTTTATGAATAAATGTATATACCTCTATTGTATTATCAATTCAGCGAAATCACCGCTCGATAGAATTGCCGTTGATGAAGAAAAAAAAAAAAAGAAATTATAATAAAAATAAAAAGACACTGACGACGATCATACTTAAAATACTTGTAACAAAAAAAAAAAATAAACTCAATCATATCACCGTAGTTGCCTATACTAGCCACTATAGTAGTGTCTCGTCGATATTACATGAATACATATATGTATATACATATATATATATTATTAATATCGACCTGTCGAAATAAATCACGCTTACAGCAATTTGAAAAATTTCATATTATATAGTCGTCCCCCGCTGTACTTATATTATTAATATTATATCTTATAGTTAATGACTAAAAAACAAAATCATCCAAACTGCTGTAAGCGTTCATGATAGAGAAAAAATAAATAAAAAATGAAAAAAATAAGAACTCTGTTCCTTACGATTATTATACTATACTATAATATTATACATATACTGATATGTATATTTATATATATATATATATATATATAAATACTTATATAATATATGTATTCGAATATATATGTATACTATATATTGCGTACATATATCGTATATAAAACTAACACAAATAAAATAAGATAATGTTTGCTAATAAATTATTATACGGTAATAAATAATAATAATAATAATAATAATAATAATAATAATAATAATAATAATAATAATAATAATAATAATAATAATAATAATAATAATAATAATAATAATAATAATAATAATAATAATAATAATAATAATAATAATAATAATAATAATAATAATAATAATACCAATAATAATAATACCAATAATAATAATAATGATAATATAATAATATAGCGACGTACAACCGCAAAACATACATATACATATAATATAAAATACACAACCTGTCAAATATTGTACATTTGTGACATTCATTCCCTATATTAATAACTGTAATAATATTAATATTAATAACAATAATAATAATAACAATATAATATTATCATTATGAAGTAATAGTATAAAAGTTCAATATAACGTAACTGCTATTCTCTTCAAAAGTCATCGTTTTTTATTATTATTAATCACCACCACCACCACCACCATGATGATGATAAATTATTGAAATCGTTATCCCCACCGATACCTATGTTCTCCTTTTCATTCCTCGATCTCTATTTCACAATTAGTATGATAATAATTAAAACTATGAAGAAAAAATGAAATTAGATATATATATGTATACAATATACGTATATACATATGTATATAATATATTATTAATAATATACGGTTATTCATTTATATTCGTAAAAAAATACGTGTTTAAGATCGTTAATTATCGCCTATTTTTATGTATATACATGTATATTCATATATTTATCTATTCATTCATGCGTCCCTTCAAGTATGTAGCATGTTAGATTATCTAACTTCTGTATTATCTCTATCGATTATAGCGGCGATTCCTGTCAATTAGAGTGCACCGTGCGCTCAATTAATATCCTATTATTAATAATGTTATCGTTATATAGGTACACGGGTGCAACGCGTCAACTATATAGTTATACAGTATTGAATGCGTTCTACTACCTTTACCGTCTCATTTTATCGTCCTATTTGCATACGATGACATTAAACGAACTGAGACTCTGATGAAATCATAAACGTTTAGGATGAGGCCGTCAATAATAAACATTAAAAATGATAAAAGAAGAGAGAGAGAGAGAAAAAAAAAAAGAAGTATATGAAGAAAGAAGAAGGAAACAAAAAGGTAAAAGAATCAACCGTCTCTAAAATCCATTTAAGGAACTACAGCAGTAATAAACATTCATAACTCTTGACCGCTAATTATTACCTGTGTACGAAACGCGGGTAGGTATTCATCGGTTTCAATGTGGTATGTATAAAAAAAAAGTATTGTAACTATAATAAAAATCATCATTTCTTCATTATATACGCATCGATAATCGAAGACTATAAGTCACTATAATACATAATGTCGAAATATCTGTAATAAATTATAAACAATCGCTATTGTTTCTTTGAAATGACGTTATTTTTATTTATCCATTATTCCATAATGTTACTGTATGCTATAATTATTATTTCATATCGTCATTGATCGGACCCGCGATCAGGCTGCGAGGCAGAGTAAATTTTTTTTTTTTTTTCAACATCGTATCATTTTTTTCAAATTTTTTTCATTTTTTTTTCTTTTATTTTTGTCTTCTTCTCATTTTACGCGTGACTGATATCGTGTCCGATCAATATGCGTGCGGTTCGATAATTTGTCACTACATCAAACGGACCTTCTAATCCAATCAGTTCATAGATATAGCTTCGGCTATAACTACCGTGTTAGTTGGTGGCCGAACAGGGTCGCACTAGATATATAACGCGACGGTCATTTCGAACCGTGAAAAATTTATTAATTCATCACCTTCATTCGTTCAGACGTACGTATGTATGTACGTGGTTTCGATTACAACGCTTTGAACCGTTACAAATTATTCAAAAAAAAAATCAAAAAATCATCAAGTCTACCGAAAATAATAAAAGTACAATCTTATATCATAAATTTTTGATTTCAGTTTAAACAAAGTGCCTCAAAAATTGACGTATCAATAAATAAAAAATTAAAAAAAAAAAAAAATTAAAAAAGGGTACTGAATTATTTCTCAACGGAATTACCACGCCGACGCACCTGGTAGTACATTCTTCTACGTTCTTTACTTAGCTGTGTGTATATATACATATGTATGGAGTATATACTAGTTGATTAAAAAAATACACGAGGCGTGGCCGCGCAGGTACGTGACGAAAAATTAAACTAGCAAAGAAACTCGTGTTTTGACACACCTGAAGCTACCGTCACGATTTAAAGCTATATAACACGTGTTAGGTGGTCAGAATTAGTCGAGACAACTGTTGTACTTGACGGTTTTAGATCAGGCGTTTGAAAAGTATCAAGAAAAAAAAAAAAAAAACGATAAAATCTTCGAAAAATTTACGTATGCAATTTTTATTTTTTCCGCTCATTTTTGCTTTCCCCCCCTGTCTTTCATTTGTTCCTTATAATCTTTCTTTCCGCTCCGATTTTTTACCGGAGGGATCCAAATCCACGAATAAACTGGACCGTTTATCTTCAGCAAAACCTGATTTCGGGTGCGTCCCTGAGTCCTGGTACACCTGCTCTTCGCCTTATAACCTGTCCCGACTCGACGCTTCAGTCCCTTCGCCGCGTTTACTACCTCGCGGGGTTTCCACGGTTATAACGGTCTCCTTATCTCTCTCTTACTTATTATTTATCTTATTTCTTCTCTTTCCTCTTCTCTCCTCCTCTTCGCTCTTCACTCTTTCCTCTTTGCTCGTTTCTCTTTCCTCATCGTCCGCGGCCAGCTCCGTTCGTGTCCTTTCATACGTAGAGGCTACGTTGTGGCCATCCGAGGCCATAACGAACGCGTTAGGCTGGGTCAGACCTTAGATTATCTAGATGGACGTCGTACGCCCACTCGTCCCTATAGCTGAGTTACGAGTGACTCGAGGGAGATTTAAATTTCGTAACAAATATGAATATACATATGGATATAGGTACGTCATAAACGCGTATAGTTATTATAGTTCAATCACGAAACCGGAAGTTTGTCTTTTAAGTATGAAATAAATCGAAAAATTAAGGAAATGCAAAAACCGCAAATTTCCATTTTCGCAAATTCCATTTTCAATACATTATTCTGTTCATCTCGGAGTAAGAGAGCACGTAGTAGCTGTTATTAATGAACGTTGACGTATTAGATATTTCTTTAGAATTCATTGAAACGCAAAGCAGGGTCATGGGTCACGTCAAAACTTCGAACTCCCGCGGTGTCATACCTGCAGCATCGCGAGATAACAATTGAGGTATAAAGAATAAATTTAAGCATATACTGTGTACGTTATATGGTATGAAAAAGCGCTGCTCCAGCTGCAGAACAAAAATATTGTCGGATATCTCGGTACAATTTGTCAGAAAATCATCACGTGTCTAATAATCATCTTCCCTTTAGGCCTGACGTTATTAATGCACCGGTTAAATCTTCGCCCACGTTTCGTTTCTTTTTTTTCTTTTTTTTTTGGAGCTTTATACTCGCCAGCTCGACCGTTCGGTCATGATCAGTTGTTGCTACTTTCCTAACTAGTAGCATTACCGGAGGATATAACAGATCTCGAAATTCTATGGAGATAAATGGAAAAAGAAAGAGAGAGAGAGAGAGAATTATATGAATTTAATTTACTATTACGAAAGATTAATTAAATCGTTGCTAAATAATTTTATAACCGATTTTAATACGCCTCTGTGAGATTTGGAATCGAATAATAAATCGCTGTTTAAAAAAATGATAAATCTATCTTATACCCGATATAGGTAGGTATAATGCTTGCATGTACATATCTTTTAATAAGATTGATATCGACCGGTTGCCAGAGGTTATTTGAAAACATTATTGGAAAGTGGTTAATTAAAATCTAAAGATATACATTTGCGTAACTCGACAGGATATCAAAAATCGATGAGTTATATATATTTTGATTAAAATTCTGTCTAACACTTCCTTTCTAACTACATACTATACAACACCTATATCTACCACGATTTCAATCGTGTCTTTATAACATCTCTCAAGTTCAATCACCGCTGAGTGATTTATTTATCAAAATTGTCCATCGATTATCTATCGAAAAAATTTGTTGTACCGTAAAAACGAAGAAAAAAAAAAATAATACAAAAAAGAAAAATTATGTAGGTATGCAAACCTCGACTCGACTCATTTTTTACTTCACTGAATCAAAGCCACCATCAAGTGTCTTGTACATCGGTCTTATACCTGAGCGCGTACGTACCTACGCCGATCGTAAATCAAAGGACGAATGCATCGGGTCGATATCGTCAGGAATTGCGAAAGAGAATCGGTTGGAAAAGGAAGGATTGCGGTTGAGGGTGGAGGAGGAAATAACATAAGTTTCTCTACGGCATATGGGGACGATGCAGAGGTTCGTGTATCGAAATAAGAATACAAGAACAAGGAAAAGGAATAAGAAAGATAAAGAGAAAGAGAACACGCGCGTACATTTCAACTAAATGTAAGAAAAAAAAAAAAAAAAAACGGAATGCTACGCCGCGAAGACACGCCTTAATTGCATTTAATTAATCAAGTCCGTTGAGTCCGCGAACTTGATACTCGATCGGAGAGGATCCATTGATGAACGTCGGTGGTCGTATACTCGAGTGTCTGTCTTTCGGGCAGAAACATTATGGCAAAGAGATCGAGGGGAAAGAGGAAGGGCTTCTTATTGTTAGTCGAGGCGCACGCCGCGAACGGATTCCGGTTTCTTCGATTAAAACGCCGCTCGAGAATTATGCCTTCCGGTGGCGTCTCTCATTCTTCTCTTCCTACTACTTCTCCTCCTCCTCCTCCTCTTCTTCTTCTACTTCTTCTTCTTCTTCATCTCTTTTATCCTTCTCGTGATCACGATCGGGTCTCTTACTCAGCCATTACCGAACGGCTTTTTTCTTTACAGAATATTTCCCTACTGACTGCAGAGATTTTCGTTATTCATTATTATTCATTATTATTGTTATTATCAGATATTCTTCATTCGTTTCGAATTTAATACGTCGCGTAATTTTCTTTCGTATTAAGTAATTTTGGAATTTCTTTTTTTTGTCACATTTTTTTCAGCAATTCTTATACGAACACGGTATAATAAATCTCGTTCCATCTCGCCTCTTGCAGTCTCCTCTCTCTCTTTTTACTCCCGCGGTATATAATGTACTTTTTTTTTTTTTATTTACTTTTATTCATTTTTTATTTTTTCATTTCGTCTCTTTACCGCACGGTGAATAGCTCTCGCTGCTGCCTAGAATCGATCACGTATTCCAAGCGCATTGTGTCAATTCCAGTTTACCTGATGATAAAAAGTACAAATAAAATGAAAAGAATAAGTAATAAAAAGAGAGAAAAAAAAAAGAAAAAAAGGAAAAGGAAAGATACCTACTCTTTTTATCAAGCGCCGTTCGAGTTCATTCACTAACTCGTTCTCTTCGCTCAAGATTTGCGGGACGATAGAGGAAGGATATTTACACTTTTACAGTGCCAATGAACTAGGAGGAATCTCATTACGACTAATTAATCGGTTTTCATATGATAGTAATGCCGAGTGGCAATGCCCTCAACTCCTATTCGTTACCCACTCAGGGAGAGGGATAAAATAAAAATAAAAATAAAAATAAAAAATGATATAAAATAACCGAACAGAATGGAAAGGAAATTGGAAGGGGGAGGCCTGCCTGCCTACCTGCCGATCGATCGATACGCCAATAATCGTACCGAGAGATCGAGCGCCTTCTTCGAATAGAATATCGTTTGTCGGCGGCCATCCATTGTAATGAATGTCAGTCCCGATCGAATCACGTTATGTTAAGTTGGGTTAGTTTAATCTCACTCACTCACTTCAATACTTACCGTTTACTTTTTATATTTTTCTTTAGAATCAATCAGTATAATTTTTCAGCGGATTGAAATTCTCGCCAAAGATAACGAGAGAGAGAGAGAGAGAGAGAGAGAGAGAGAGAGGGAAAAAAAGGAAAGGAAAGAAAAATTCGGCGATCGAATTGTGGATCAGCTTTCATCGCTATAAATATTTTAAGAATTATTTTCATACCTATAACTACTTTTGCCATAACTACCGATACCTCTTCGTCAACGTGTGTTACGAGGCACGTATATAGGTATAAAGCCTGAGATAGAATCATTGCAGAATGTTACTTTGATCAGAGTGGATAGATAATAAATTGAAACCCGTTTTGACTGTAAGAAAAGGAAATCGTATCTCGCGAAGTCGTTAATTGCACCGTGTTTATACCGGAGTTGAATACGACTCGACAATTAGTTATGCAAATGAACGTGGCGAAACTGTTGTATATATATACTCGTATATATCTGCCTCTATCTTATAACGTCAAGTATTCACCTCGATATATAAATTGCAAGAAAATATACCGCTTCATAGATGGATTAATAGATACTGCAACTAGATTTTTACCCCAATCTACCGTACATTCGTGTAATCGAAAAGATAATAAATTTTAAAATATTTTATAAGCTTAATATTTCATTCTTTTTTTTTTAGATTTTATATAATCCACGTATTCTATACCAGAGCGTAAGATTAACCTATGAGAATTGCCTCGGAGAATTTGCCCGCGCTAAGATCCTGGTTATGCGATAGTCTGAACGCGAGACAAATTGAAGTTTTTCACCGACGAACCTGTCCGCCGTGGTCCGCGACCCCGTCTACTTCCACCTTCCTTCTGCTGCCTGTCCTCCTCGTCCTGATAGCGTCTCTCCACGATCCTGTTTGCTGGCTTAGCTGCAAGCTGCAACCTCCGCGAACTCCACCGAGCCCGCAAGATACTGTACGGAATCATTTTAATATTTTCTATATACAAGTGTGGTTCTCTCTTTTTCTCCCTCTCGCTCTCTAAGGCGTTGATTATGCATCATTCGCGATTCTATCTCGTATATAACGTACGGTGAGAGAAAAAGGAGTAAAAACAATTCTTTACACGTCTCTAAAGGCTGAGAGGAAATGAATATTCCCGGCTAAATTGCATCGGGGAATAAATGTTTTCAAAATAAAAGTTCAACTTAGAAAGCAAAAAAAAATAAAAAAAATGAGGTAAAAACCTGTATCTACGTATAATATATAAATATAAGTTGTATGACGTTTGTGATTGGGAATGCAGGAGGACGATATGCCTATCTCTCGATCTTTGAATGGCGATCGCGGTTATTATTGTGAATTAATTAAGCATATTATACCTGTATTGAAATTTTAATTACGATAATATCGAGCCAATTTTCTATCTGCTATTAAACAACGGTAAAGTATAAGACATAATTATTGCTATCGCAGTTTTGTCTGCTGCACCGTTATATACCCATATAGGTGTATAATTTTCTATAATAATATAAAGAGTGATAATAGTTCACTTAACGAGATATAGGAGAGTGAGGTGATATTGGAAAAAGAAAAAAATGCTATAAAATTGAGGAATTTTTTTTCACCGTTCGTCTAACGCGCGATTCTTAACTTCCCAGGCCCTGCCAGGCCCTCCGAGGACCATGGTCGCCAAAATTCCTCTTTTTTCTTACAACTCTCCACCGTCGACAGCCGTATTAGGAAACCTGCAGTCATTGTACGCGGACTCGCGATCGCACTCGCGCTCCTCTCAACGAATAACCGGTGAAAAAAACAGGAAAAAACAAAAAAAAAAAAAAAAAAACCCCTTAGCAAATAAGAAATACAGGAGGAGGACCACGAAAGTAAAATATCATCCCCATCCTCATCCTCTTCTCTCTCTTTCTCTCTCTCCCCCCTCAACCATCGAAACAACTTTCTGTAATTATCTATATACTGTGGCAGCAGTTAATTTGCAACTACGTAACGCTTCTTAAATTGATAAGAAAGAAAAAAAAAAAGCTGAGATACTATATTTAGGTCTGATGAGAAAACTGAATCAATGAATGAATGAATGAATAGAAAAGATGCCTATATATAGGATAGACGATGCATGTATGTTAGTAGTAGCCGTTACATACGCTGCGATTCTAATATCGGTGTAACGTCTCGAGTTGAACTCTCAGATGGAACCTGGAAGGGATAAAAACCCGTCAAGGTGAGCGAGAGAAGTGCATGCGTGCGTGCATGCGTGCGTGCGTGCGTGAATGCATGCGTGCGTGAATGGGCGTATGCATGAATGGGGGGCCCCTTACGCACTGGGTGCAGCGTTTGGAGTCGCGGCACGACCGCTTTAGCCTTTGCCCGCGTGCATCAATGAAGTCAAAAAGATCTCGTGTAAAAGGGTTAATTATATAGTTGAATTGAGTATCTAATATACGGTTAGTATACCTACAAAAATCGAACCTCATCCTATATTCACGATGTACAGGGTGGCCCAGAACTAAATGTCCAAAATGAAAGGTGTCCTCGAGGAGGTCGAAACGAGTAACTTGTCCCGAAGAACATGGGGTCTACGAAGTCGCGTTCGCGAGATATCACGAGTTAAAAAAAAGTAGCGCTTTGCGTCGCGTCGAGGCGGCGCAAAGCGCTACTTTTTTTTAACTTGTGATATCTCGCGAACGCGACTTCGCAGACCCCATGTTCTTCGGGTCAATTTACTCGTTTCGACCTCCTCTAGGACATCTTTCATTTTGGACATTTAGTTCTGGGACACCCTGTACATATCTATACCAAAATTGAAACCAAAGTGTGCTGTGGTCCATCACACCAAACACTCGTGATAATAACAATAAGCCGTAAAGGGATAATCCGTACGTTTTATCGATCATCAATTAAGTTAATTGGTACCTAAGCCTAAGCGCGCGAGGTCTATTGTATTAAAATGCTTACAGATCGTTTGATATAACCAATTTCATAGACGTCCTTTGTTAGCCACTATACCTAGATATAATTAGTTTAATTTCACTTAAATGAAGTGAAAATGAATGAAATTATTTAGATACATACAATAGGTATAAGTTTTTGAGATATACCTACCTGTGGGAATTATACGTGATAATAATTGATGTAGGAATTTGTTCATTGGTATAATATATACCTATACATCTATAATCTATATACTATAGGTAATGGTACAAAAATAGGAATTACCTATTCGAATATATATATACTTGTTGCGATATATCTGGTAAGGTAAAAATTATACCCCGTGGAGGTGTTGCAAATAGAATATTGAATAATAATAATAATCATAATAATGGATATAATCAACGCAGAACAACGGAGTATAGACGGTTATGCGACCCACGCAGTAGCAGCAGCAACAGCAGCAGCAATAGCAATCATTTCATCAGTTGCATAACGTTCATCTGGAGAATAGATAAGCTCCTAGCCATATAGCCCTCTATACGTATAATGCAGATTGAAAAATGAAATAGGCTTTCGTTGCGTTCAATAATGATAATTAAGGAGCGATTGTATTTTGTGTTCGAGGGTAAAGAAAAGACGAAAAAAAAAAAAAAAATGGAAAAAAAATATATTTATATATATATAATATGGAGATAGGTATATAGGTACTTGTAGGTATAGGTATTACATATTGATGATAAGATCGGGTTAGAGGCAAGTTATTAATAACAATATATTTTTATTGTGCGCTATAAACAATTACGATCTCTTTACAATATATATGAGCATATTATAGGTATAATGAGATGATACTAGGAAGATATATACTAGATAAAAAATATTTTAATACCAGTACGGGACGGTTCTTGATATTACATTATATGCTTAACGGCGTCCGATGGTAAACTCGTTTGTTTGCTTGTATGTTCATTCATTTACTTAATTAATTTTTTTTTTTAACTTTAATTAGTATATAGGTATATCTCAGCTTGGCAAGATTAAAACAAGAGTTACCCTCGCAATTCTGAAATGGACTCGTATATGTAATTAATTTTCAAGACTCATTTGCAATTAGAGATGGTTCTGGAGATTTTGAGAAAAACTGAAACCAAAAAAAGAAAACTAGACGATATATAGTTTGTTTCGTATTTTATTGAGGCTGTGAAAAGTACGAGGGCAACCGTAAGTCAATATAATAATATAATAAAATATACGTATAATGACAATAGAACAAGGTTTGATTCAACAAGAGTATAAATAAGACTAGATTTCGTTAGACGGTATTAAATAATTAACATAATTTACAAAAAAAAAAAAAAGAATAAAAAAAAAATTTAATTTAATTTTGAATTTTTTTTTTTTATAACAACGAAATTAATTCAATCTCACTCTTCATTCTCACAAATGCACTTATCTTATATCTTTATATTCTTTATTCTTTCGCATTAAATTTGTTTCTAATCTCGTGTATATAATTAATATATATACCTATGTATAATAAGTATGTCATATTATAATTTACGAAAAAGTACAACGACGTTTAACAATTAATTAAATTCAATTATTTGATCTAAACACATAAATAAAACTCGAGTGAAACAACTTTTATGAATTATATACCTTACAGGAAATTCATTTTTTTTTTTTTTAAATACCATTAGAATTTACCTTTCTCTCTCTCACTTTCACACACTCTCTCTCTCTCTCTCTCTCTCTCTCTCTCTCTCTCTCTCTCTCTCTCTCTCTCTCTCTCTCTCTCTCTCTCTCTCATTTTCTCTCTCTTTCTATCGAGTACAACGCAATTACACATTTCCTGGCAATCGAATTTCTCTTACTCACTACGTATAATTACATATGTCATGTAGGTATATTTGAGTCTCCTATCTTTGGCACAAAGCTACAATTTCATTCGTAGCAAAGATTTTTTTTTTATTTTATTATTTTTTTTTTTTTGATAATATCCGGCAGT
Organism: Macrophya alboannulata; assembly: GCA_949628255.1. NCBI lineage: Eukaryota > Metazoa > Arthropoda > Insecta > Hymenoptera > Tenthredinidae > Macrophya > Macrophya alboannulata. The sequence continues at coordinate 48,067,825 of OX451206.1, read as the reverse complement.
GCTGCCATAGAGATTTTTCCCTCTGAGGGCCAGAGCTTTTGAAAATTTAAATAGAAAAAAAAAAAAAAAAAAAAGAATTTTCGTTAATTTTTATTTTATTTCTTGTTTTAACGCGATCATTACGCACCTTTCCCTATTCATCGCGTCGTATAGGTATAGTATAGGCAAACCAAACTATATGTACAGAATATTAGTTTCACTTTTATTAAATGCACTATGTAACGATATATAAGTAACCTCGACATCTTTTTTTTTTCATTTCATTTTACTTTTACCTACTCTTCGAACAGCTGCACATATACAATATATTTACACGATAAAAAATAACCGCATTTAAGTATCTCTCGCATCGACAGATCGAAAAATCTCCTCAAACCTTTCGCAGGAAAGGAGTACGACTTTCGACCGATGTGGCAGTGTTCATACTTTTTTTTATTTATTTTTTTTTCTGTTCCAAAAATCGATCGCATTCGGATCGATCCTCGGGGCTCGGGAGAACGCGCCCTTTAATTACCTTCCTCAAGTAAGCGGCAATGACTGTGGTTCATCCAAAATCGCTGGTGGTAGCTCGACAATGCCAGTCGGTAAAACGTGGGCTCCGATAATCGGTGATTCCCTATCGCCATCCCCCTCAATTTCGGTTTCTCCTTCAGCTCCAGTTAGCTCCCTGACATTACCGGGTAGGTAATCTTTCCAGCTCCTGAATAAATACCTGGTAAACTTTCTCAGCTGACGAAATTTGCAATATGTAGCACCCTCGGCCGACTCAAGCTGCTGTGTCTGTATCAAAAATCCCTTTTCCTTGAATGTTTGCTCGAGCTTTTCCCTCTGCAGAGACTTTCTCGTCTTTCTTTTCCTCCTTCCGTCGTCCGGATTAGGGGTACGTTGTCCGGGAGGCGGTATCCTCTCACCAGCAGCGTTCAAAAATGCACCAGCCGAAGATCCCGCCTGACCGGCAGGTTGCTGAAGAGATTCTCTAGGAAAGAACTCGTATCCTCTCATACTTTTGTCACCGGTTCCACTGTAGTATCGAAAATTACCTCCTGAATCAACCGAGAGGCTCTTCTTCTCTTGTAAACTTGGTTTAGCACCACCGGTAAATTTGAATTTACAAATGCTAACCTCGGTCGCCGGGTTATTGTTATTCTCGGTTGGCATTGGTGGAATAAATATCGCAGACCTCTTCCTTTTTGTTGGTTGACCATGATTTCCTACAGGACCGCTTCTCTTCGGTCTAGGCGATTCCGCCGCGGACACAGGCTGTTGAATATTCGGTGTAGTAGCCGGTGGAGGTGCTACCACTGGGACAGTAGTAGCAGGCGAAGGTGTAGAAGCGGGTGACTTGTTCTCTTGTAACATCGAGTAAATCGATTTTGGAACGATTTTTTGTTCCTTTGGCGAATGTTCGGTAGTAGGCAGCCCGTTGTTCTCATTCTGTGCCATTTTTTGATAATACAAAAACTGGGATTGCAATGCCATCGGATGAATGAAGACCCCAGCGTTCGGCCAGTAGACAAAACCCGGGTTTGCACCGATAACTGATTCGTTGAGGTTGTTGTTGCTGCTATTATTATTATTATTATTATTAATATTATTATTATTATTATTATTATTATTAATACTATTATCATTATTATTATTGTTTACTGGCGCGTCAATTGTCCGAGGATTATCCGATCCTTCTATCGGAGAAGAGGCTCCGAGACATTCGACCTCTTCTCCGTCACTGGAACCCTCGCTTTTCACCTGACCCGACTCGTAAACGTTTCCATGTTTCCTTAAAAGTCGTATTTTCAGTTGATTCAGATCCCTGATGCAGAGATTTAGCGGTTCGTCTTGCTCGGTTGCTTTAGGATTGTCTGCCACCGAGTGGTTCCTCCTCGATTCCTGGGTCAATCGTTTTTCCAAAAGACTGCTTATCCTGTTCTGTATATCAGTCCTCTGGAAAGACACCTGTGCCGGTTGATCTCTACTCTCTAATTTTATCCTCGGACTACTCAATTGCTTTCTTTCCTCTAGCCCAGGTGTACCGGGTAATATAGTTCCGTAATTTTTGTAAATCAAATGACATATGTCAGCCTTTTTTGGCTTTCTTCCTCTCCTAGGCTTACTGTTGTCCAATGTGATCTCCCCCATGTAAGGAAGGTCCGAATACTTCATCGGGGGTCGCGGGGTAGGCTGCGTTTGTTGAAGAGACGTGTGATGCTGGGAGTGAGAATGTTGATGATGATGATTTGGATGGGGATTTTGATGCTGATGGGGATGGGGATGAGGGTGAGGATGAGGATGAGCGTGGGGCGTCGAGGTTATCACGGAACGTCTAAGACTCGGGGTCGGAGGGTTTAGCGTTGCAGAATTTTGACTTGTTACTGCAGGACAGAGTTCCTGCTGCATTGCAGCGATGCGTTGAAGCCAGCCATGCACATCGGTTACGGGACTTGGGGTCGAGGTTGATGTTGTTGGCGCCGGGCTAGGTGCCATAGTCTCCTGCACCGGCGTAGGTGGTGAGTTTAACGCCTCCTGGGCAAGCGCGGCTTCGTAATGGTCCAGGTACTCGGGTGGCAATGCTTGATGATGAAATTTGAGCTTCCATCGCGACTTCCTACGACCCCGACTGTAATTTAAAGAATGATACCCTGAAGCTCGGCTCTAAATAGTAAATAGGTACGATCGTTGTCTGAAATTTCGGCTAGAGAAGTTCACCGGTGAACATGATCAATCGATCTACTCCATCGATCGGAATGAACTGCAGTACTATTTTACTCTGTAGGTACAAGATAATTATATAATCCGTTCGCGACATGTGGAAACGAAAGAAATAATCTAAGAAACGCGCGAAGAGACTAGGGAAACAACCGGTTGGTCAATGCACCAGTTTGTATCACGTGATCACATGATCGAACCGGTCGAATCAATCAGCGTGCCCAGCCAAGAATGAAAGCGAGCAATCTCACCTGGGCCTCGCCCTGCTGCTAGTGTCCTGGGCGGGTTGTCCGTCCGTTCTCCCCATCATCGCCTGGGTTTGGACCTGGACTTGTCCCGGCCCCCCGTTGGGCAAGCCGCTTTGAACGGCATGCGTCTCTGCCTGGGGACTGTTCGTTGATTTGTTAGAAGAGAAACGATGGTGGAGTGGAGTGGAGTGGAGTTAAGCTGAGTTGAGTTGAACTGAGTTGGGTTGGGTTGGGTTGAATTGAATTGAGAATTCTGCGGCAAGGTGACTATAATTAAGGCCCCGTCTTACCTCGAGGAAGTCCTCCCTTGTTCACGTTCTTCGTCTTCCTGTGGTTCCTGCTTCACCGCCATGTGACTATTGCAAAATGACTCTAAAGGGCTGGGAAGATGCTGAAGAGGATGTTGATGATGCGATTGATGCTGCAGCTGGGTTTGCTGATGGGATATTTCTTCGGTTGGGGTCCCGGTGTCTATCCCCGCAGACGTTGCTCGAGGGGCGACTTCCTCGGTCTGCATAATGCCCCCTGAAAAACCAAATAAAAGAGATCTTTATATCTTTCGGATCTTTATCTTTCCACTAATGATACCTATTATCGGCGTTTATTTTATCAGTAAAAGTTTTATCGATCTTCTCATCAATCGGAGGCGGAATTGGGACGGTACTAGCCACACGTTTGGTATATCGTTTACCGTTAACGAAAGTCTATCCAAAAACTACATCTGGAGAAATCATGCTAATTAAGAATTGTGCAATTCATTATGAGAATTTCTTCAAAGTCGCATATCCTTTCTTCACGATTTCCGCACTAACGTATCTAAGGCATCTTTGAGTATCGTGTAAGCCCATTGATTTATCGGTTAAAAAAACAGATGTTTGTATGGCTGAGCCGTGAAGCCCATTAAGGATTACGTATTCGTAGACTAATTAATCCGGATTAGTTTAGGGATTATATATAGGAACGTTGAGTAAGCCTTCGCAGGAAGTCTGGATGGACCCCGGGGGTACGGGAAGATACTCGATTAGTCATCCCATTGTGGACCGGGAGACCTTGGCGACTCGGAAAGCAGAGGAATTTATAAAAGGAAGAATAACATCTGAGTCTAACCGAATATCAAGCGACTTATACAATCCAAAGGAAGACAAAGACGGGCTATGAGTCTGCCCGAGGATGAAGATGGCATTACCGGGGTACCTCCACCGCCACTCTCACGGATAAAAATATTCTCGTTCGAAAATAGACACGGTCACACACAGTTCTTCGTAAGCCAACATCCTTCTGCTTAGAGATCTTAAACGTGCGCGTGCCCGAGAACCTGCACACCCGCAACTCGTCCGCCTTAATTGGTATTTCTTGATCGGGTTTCACGAACCGTGCAACGTTAACCCGTGCAAATCGTTTCTTTATTATTCGTCAAAGTTTCCCGAATCAAATTAAATGAAACTTTATCAATTTTCAAATTTTCTGTCTTTTTGCATACCTATTTCAGGATTTTTTTTCTTTCTACTTTCTCTTACGGTCTCTTTATTTCTCTTTGCCAATTCTGTTCCCAATCACGAATCTGATCATTGCTACATTTTTAAACTTATTTATCTGAGACGATTTGTGGACGTTGTGTAATCTTGTAAAATTTCTAAACTTATGTAAGAAAAGATATTTTTGAAATAACATTTTATTATTATCTTTCGGTTGTGGATATAGATATTATAGGTATACGTGTATACCTACTATACATATTGGTAAATTTCATTGAGAGAATAACGGCTCGGTGAGTTAGAATAATCTTGAACAAAAATCTATTAATTGACTCTTTAAACTTTAAACGGACTATTTGTATTATCAACAAATGAGTCACGTGATTTCCTCATCGTATTTATAGCCATTCTCTTTAGTCGTCTTTAAATAGATCAATGAATTACACTAAGACCTGCAGTTCCAGAGTTCAATAAGTAATTACTTGTATAAATTATTCAACCGATTTTAAGAACTTCGACGATAATTGTCGTCGCTGTTATAAAATTATTCCGCATTCTTGCGTATAACCGATCAGAGTGATAAATATAATGAGAAATTATAGTCGTCGGTTCATTAGAATTAAAATAAAAATCTGGAAAACGGTAGAAAAGCTGCAATTTTTTCATTTTCTGACCATATATCTGTTTTTTTTTTTTCTTTTTCTTTTTTTCCGCTCTTGTCTTTTTCTTACTTTTCTTTTCGCGGTCGTAACTCACCACCGGGGTCCATCCGACTGACCCCGGTTCTCATTAAAACCCGATTATAGAATGTTACAAGCTGAATGATGCAGCCGCACGTAACATACAATTTATTTTTTGGCTATTTTTAGTGCTTGGCGTAGCGCCACTATTTTCGGCTCTCTCAAATTTCTCACTCCATATTTGGAATTATGATGATGCTTTGAAATCTATCGCTATTTCTTGCGAGGACTAATGCCTTGCAGTATACCACGAATTATATACGGACTTAAATCAAGACGCTGTCTCGAGAGTAATGAGTAAACGGCGAGGCAAATCATATTACAAACGTATATGAATTTAATCGTAATCGTAAAATCGATCGAATGCGTTAAAGAAAATTCCGACGAAAAGTAATTTATATTTTTATACGCAATCTGGATTCGTGAATAAATAAAATCGAGTTGCAGTTAAGTCCGAGAATATAAAAAAAAAAAAAAAAAATGATGATGATGATGAAATCGGCATGTGACCGAGTACGTGCACGAGTGATAAGGAAATACGGAAACTGGTGAATAATTCCGCGACCATAAATATAGTTTTCAAAGTCAATAAAAAAAAGTAATGACTAAGAAAATTTTTCACCGGATAATATTATATTCACGTACAGTATAGGTATTATACCTACTGGCCAGGGAAATCAAGATACGAGATGAATAATAATAACGGACAAGAGTTATTAAAGTGTGAATTAATTATCGTTATAATCTCCAGCGTGGATCTGGCTATATAGTCTAAATTAAGTAGCGGTCATTAAAACTGACGTAAGGAAAAGTTCAACTATAGATATATAATTGAAAATAGTTGAAATCAAATTTTAATCGTAAAAAAATTTTGAATAGTTCTTCTTTTTTAATTTTATTTTTTTCCTCCTTACCTGTTATGGGAAAATTGCTTTCGGGCAACATTAACACGATCTTTTATATATCACGTTTATATATCGATGATATGTTGTAATTGTCCGCGGGAGAGTTTTTCCGCCTCAACGTATCGTGTAGTATAAATATACATATGTTAATTAATCAACAATAACTTTGATCTATTTAATAAAAAAAACGAAAGAAGAAAACAATGAAAATATCTTTTCAACAATTATGATATATAAATATTTAAAACTGTATATATTGTATATTTAAAGCACTTTTATTATAAGATTATCACAGAACGGGTGAATGAAAATTTACTATCGGTTATCATTGTTACAAGAAATCTCGGTTTCATATTTTTATAATTTTTAAAATTTGTTTAAATCGATAAATTCTGTATCCTCGTTTTTCAGTATCCAAAATCGCCTCGAAGATGGTTAAGTTTTATTATTTACAGTATCTCGGCAACCACCGTAAATCCTGATACGTGGGTGGGCGCAGGAGTATACGGCCCGGGGTGCGCGCGTAAATTTATTTTTTATTTTATTTTTTTTTTCTATTTCAAAAGTCACGTGGGTAGCGTGTTTTCCCGAGAGGAAACAAAGTGACTTTAGACCGTAGGGTTTTGAAGCACTTTTGGCACTGTTCGACTCCGGGGCGCGCGACCACCAACCCTGGGGCCGTCTCAGGACGCCCGACGTCGCGGCGCTGGCGCGAGGTGCGGGAGTAAAATTCTCAATTTGGGCGGTTGGAAATTCGAGATTGCCCCATATCGGGAGGTGCGCCGTCGCGGAGGTGTTCGGGTAATAGCGGGAGAGAAACGCGCTTTTGCTGTTTCTTCGCGCTATGCGACGGGTATCGTAGGTATATTTAAACATCGAAATACGTACGGCGCAGGCGCAATCTTAACATTTTCACGCTGCGCCGGTATGGAATTAATGCTTTTCTCGAAACTTTAGGAAATATCTCTCAACCCCACCGCGCATTCCGTGGACCGATCTCACCAAATCCTGCAGGTATCATCTTACACAACGCGATTTCCTCCTTCATCTCATTCCCCTCACCGCCTTTCTCGCTCCATCAACAATTCATCCCTTACTCAACCGAAACCATAAAAATTCAATCAACTCCTTTCCACCCTCAAAGAAAAATCAAAAAAAAATTACAGGAGGAACTTAAAAATCCCCACTAAGCTTACACTCAGGAAAAGAGAGCGGATGAACGAGTTGATTGAGTAAAACTGACTCTCGGTCTTCAATGAACGTCGGAAGATGTAAGAATAGCCATAGCCCATAGCCATGGGAGTATAAATCTTAGGCAGACTAGACTATAAGCTAGTAGTTTGAACAGATGCATAGAAAGAAATCGCTGACCGATATAATTAGGTTCAGTATTTCAGACGGTTTTTTTGGGAGAAAAATTTCTGGTCCGTATACGCACGTCAAAGAATTTTCAATGCGTTCAGAATTTTATGGTGATATTCTTTTGCCCACTATATGTACGTATAACTATTTCCTAATAATAGCAAGGTTGTTACAGTCTATCTGGACACGGTGTTCGCAACTTCGCTGCAACGTTTGGGCACCCGCGCCAAACTAAGCTCTAAAATTAACGGCGCTTCATCGGCATTCGGTATATTACCAGTGTCCAACTTGTGTCCATATGTCTGCAGGGTAGGTATTTACACATGACACGTACAGAGTACCGACAATTTTTCGTATTGGAGATGAGAAGAAATAAAAATAAAAACTTCGGATGTGCCTTTAGACTTTTTCTGAAGCTCGCTAGTTAGAGTTAATAAAAAATAATCGATTTCCGATCGGAATACGAAATGAGAACTGCCTTGAAGGAAATATGGAGAGTTATTAGAAACCACTACCTTGGAATCAACAACAACTATGAACCTGTCTCAGTTTATCGATATGTGATCGATAAATAAATCGAGAGAAGGAGGTAAAAAAATTTAAAAAAACGACCAATTTTTAGCAACATTAACTGTCATCGATGATTGTAATCGTTCGGACTGATTCGTATATATATTCATATACCTAGCTTGCGATAAAATCAAAAAATCTTTTACGAATGGAAAGCAGTTGTTGACATATCGCAGCCAAGTATTGGGACACATAAGGTGGGCGGGTGGGTTTAACGTATAAGGAATATAATGTGGTTACGCCTCCGCGTCTCGACGCACACTACGTCTTAGTTTACGTAGATATACGTACGTACGTACACTACAAGTTGCTCATATACTTGTATACCCACCGTAGACGCGTCTGCTAGTTTAATTTCGCCGGAAATATATCCAGTAGCTGAATATGCGCCGATCATACTCGTATACCGTTCGCGATTGGCAAATGGCTGTATATTAAATACAAAAAGCAAAAACAAAATCTTCAAAGAAAGAGAAAAAAAAAAGAAACACAGACGAAAACAAGAAATCAGTCGATATGTATCCGGGTGGTAAATACGAACTTCGAGATCCCCGTGGGACACGATTTTGGTCACGAATTGATTTGGCATTCGTAAACGGCAGTTAGCCTCGATCGACCGTAAAAAGGCGAGTGGTAAAAAAAAAAATAAAAAATAAAAAAAGGATTTCTACCGTTCAAACGAAGCCCTCTACAAGGTGGTACCTATACCTACATCGCCCACGCGGTTTTCACAGTCATCAGAGTCACGTAGCTTAAATTTTAATGACTGCAAACCGCCGCTAACGTAAGAACATCCTCCTCACTACTATAATAATTCTGTAGTATAGGTATGTATGTATATATACGTACTGCATCATACAGATATGCATGCAGGTATAATAAACGGGATTCTGCACACTCCGGTGCATCCTTTTTGTCCTATGCTTGCATACGTACATACCTATACATACATACGTGAATGAATGAATTTTTATTCTCTTTGACGATGCTGCTGCAGCATACATCGCGGTTTCCTTATTTGTGTACTGCAGACACACATATGTGTTTACAGATGGTAAGTATATACCCATTCAATTATGATAATTGTATATCTTTTATTCAAGAATTTACCTCTGCACCGTCAACTCGGACGATCATTTATTTTCTCATTTTTAATGTAAATTATTATTATCTTCTTCGATTACCTACCGGTACCGCAGCCTTCCCTAATTTAATATCGAATATATACATATGTGTGTGTATATACTCTATGGTATATAATAAATAAAACCTTCATGAGAAGATTCTTTTAAGATTCTCATTGGCAGCCATCATGTTTCTTTAATTTACGGATAGTAAGCGAATGTTATATATACCTATAGAACGACTGTCTCTTTTAGCCGGCGTGGGAGATCGGGGAAAGGACTCGTAGGGTGGGAGCCCGGAGATTGTTCTCGATGGGGGTTTCCCTCACGTTATGGAATAAAGAGAGGAGAATCATTCCTCCAATCACAAACTCGAGAGTCACTCTTTGATTGATCGATGTTAGCAATTGTGGGAGGTAAGTGAACGAGGGGAGAGCTGTAGACAGGCTGCAGGCAACACTTTACGATGAGTTTCAATAAGACCGCACCAGTTGCCATTATACAATGAATATACGATACCGATATACACTTTAGTTAGACGTAGGTATATAGTTTTCAATTTACGGTTCAATTTATCCAACAATTTTTTTTTTTTCAAATTTCGGTTCAACTCCTTATTTACTATTTAACTATTTCGACCTCCATTAATCATCCCCTAATTAGTTCGAAACTAAAATTCCACTACATGTAGGTATATAGTATTCTTCGACTGGATGGTAGCCAAAAACTTTTGTTTGAATGCGCAACATTTCTTCGGCTGGTCGCGTCAAAACTACATATCGTTGATATAACGTTGTATATTTATAGATAGGTATATATATATACGTATATACGTACGTTATGTATATCTATATGGTATATTATGCCAGTTTCAAAATTCGCGTACAAATTTTCCGTACAGCTGCCTGCAGGCACTGTGCATTGTGTGCAAAACAAAAACCGATTTATCCAATTCTGACAAGTATATATACCTATGTAAGCCCCAAGAATAATTTTAGACGAAAATTTTCACCTAAACGACGAAACGGTTCTTAGATCTGTACATCCGAAGGATCTTTATAATTTAAAAATAAAAGTTCTAAGGATTCTATTATTACCACACATAACATACGTAACCAATGATCTGACTATAAACAAGAAGAGGTTCTGCGATTTTTTAAAACTCTCAGAGGTATACCGAGAAAAATGATAAAATTTTTTTTTTTTTTTTTTTTTCGGAGGGGATTTAGCGGAAAAAATTTCTGCAAAATGATCTGCGAATGCGGGATAAGAGCTTAATTTTCATCTCTGAAATCGTTGTGCAAGTATATATGATATGTGTGAAGCTGCTACGAGGACGGGAAATAAGAATTGTTAAATCTGTAAGGTCTCGAATTAGATATCCTGTTTCTGAAAAGGTTTGGTCGGTTAGAAGAAATTTTTTTTAATTTTTTTTCCTGTTTCACGGGGTCGCGTAGGAGCGATTCTTTATTGTAAAATAAAAGGGATGCCTATACGGGACCGCGAGGAGAGGGTATATTTGTGTATTTTATAGCAAAGCGTGCGCTAGATTTTATATTTAGGATGCCATCGTGTAACCCTAGAACTACTGAATTAGGTTGGAACGAAAATACGAAAATACACCCACGCAAGAGCAACAGAAGTGCGGCTCCATCAGAAGGCTGGTCACAATTCTCGAGGCTCGAACTAGCTGCTGCTGCTGCTGCTGCTGCTGCTGCTGCTGCTGCTGACTGTGTTATACAAATCGATTCGACACCTTTACCTATACATAGTATACGTTTGCTCAAAGCCTTTAACTGCAGCTTTCTATTCCCATTAGAATATCCACCCAGCTTTGTAAATTTTTTTTTCTTCTAATTTCGTTTTTCTCTTTTTTCTTCTCGAACTATTCGCGCTGTACAGCCGTTCTCTTTCTCTTTCGATCTCCGCGCAGCGAGTAGAGTTGCGACACTTCCGGTTTCCTGTTTCCTGTGCAATTACCCATACATCTCTCTCTCTCTCTCTCTCTCTCTCTCTCTCTCTCTCTCTCCTCTCTCTCTCTCTCTCTCTCTCTCTCTCTCTCTCTCTCTCTCTCTCTCTCTCTCTCTCTCTCTCTCTCTCTCTCTCTCTCTCTCTCTCTCTCTCTCTCTCTCTCTCTCTCTCTCTCTCTCTCTCTCTCTCTCTCTCTCTCTCTCTCTCTCTCTCTCTCTCTCTCTCTCTCTCTCTCTCTCTCTCTCTCTCTCTCTCTCTCTCTCTTTTTTTCTACATCGCTACAGATTGATCCGCAATTAAAATTACGCAAGTTAATAGTGGATAGTTCACTTGAGATGAAATATGTTCAGGTGTGTAATAAATTCTCGACAAATTCATTTCGTAGCTCATTTAAAATGCATTAGTTTGCTCCATGACTAGACTATAAGACTGTAGACAGAAAATGTTTAATAGCAAGAGACCGAAATTATACCGAAGTTGTACACGATCGTAAGGTTAAATAGGAAACTATCATACGTACGTTACGATATCCGACTTTGTATTATAGAGAAGTATACAGACTCATGGATAACGAAAAAAAAAAAAAAAAAAAAAAAAAACAAGAAAAAAGTTTCTCTCCTTGATAAATTACAACTCATCTATTAGTTAGGCTAAAACGGTACATGCAGCACTCTACATCGTACCGCAAACTCTCTTTATCTCTTCTTACCTATTGTAATATCGATTACCTATCGTGTTCACAACCATTCGAACGATATAACCTACAGCTCGAGATGAATTAAGATTCGAGATAAACTGGCCGGCTTGTAAGCCATTGTTAGAGTCACGCTGGAACGGTTTATATATACATATATACGTCTACGCATTTCATGTATGTATGTACATGATCATAATGATGATGGTTACTGTACATAGGTATATGTATATACTAAACTTACAAATTGAAAAATTGGATCTTAGAGATTGTTTTCTTCTTTATTCAAGACTTTTGGCCTAAACTGTATATACAGTTTATTAAGTGAATGTCTTTTAAATGAAAATCCTGAGCATATGTTACGCCTTTCGGATGAATGAATGAATTTCATCTAGAAGATTGGAAGACGGAAGCTGTTAGACTGTGGCCAGAGATTCTGTGGAGAGATAGGCAAATGGGATTGTCATGCCAGCCGTCTTAATTAAGAATGATGGAATAAGAAGTGGAACGTGGAATAGTGTCGGCATCCCAGAAGTCAGTGGGGCACGTGATAAGTCACACCAGACATGAACGGTATGAATAGAACCAAGTCGATATGTATATATATATGTGGATAATATATGTATTTGTATATATAGGTATGTATGCGTGACGCTGTTGGAACCGATTGATTGATCGCAGAATGTCGTTCTTGGCAAAGTATCGCGGATGACATTTAAAGAAATTAATTTTCCGTGCAGCTGCATGGCAGGACTTAAGAACTCGCTAGATCAATGAATTCTAAATACATACTTTACACTATAAGCTGCAGGCTTCGTATATACCATGAGCGATAAATTAACGTGAATGGATATAAAACGAAATAAATAAATAAATAAATAAATGAAAGGAGAAGAAGAAGAAGAAGAAGAAGAAGAAGAAGAAGAAGAAGAAGAAGAAGGGGAAGAAAATTGTATAGTATATCCGAATGGCTTTTGACGTTTATTCAAATCTGACCAAAGGCAATGTGGCGCGAAGCTAAGACTTGACCATATCTTCAGACATTCCGTTCCCACAATCCTGAGGTTCCTAGTGTCGTAATACCTCGTCAAAGCGGCCAACTGCAACGGGCAGTTGACAATATTGTAATAAAGAGTCCAATCAGTTCGTGCCACGTTGTTTAGAATAAAATAAGTCTCATCCCAGACGACTACGTGTTCAATATTTTCAGTTTTTAATTTCAACCTAAAATTTCGGAGAATCTGGGGTAAAACAGCTGAGCGTTGTGCAATTAGATGAATTTTCGCGTTAAATCGTCAGTGATGTAAGCCCGTTGTCTGCGGCCAATCTACAAAAGCTACCTGTTCTATTTCCGAGTCACATACACGACCGACCACACCTGTTTTAGCCTTTATTTTCGTAACCAAAAGTTTTGCCGCGGGGTTTTAAAGCCTTCTGGTGTTTCCGTTTGTAACAAGACACCTATACGTCAGAATTACTTCTGGGTATAAATATACGTGTGTATTATGTCTATATGTGAAGTAGGTAAAAACGGCTGTGTATACATATACACATGACATAGAATATGATATACCGAATTTGATTAAGCCGTACGTGTCACCTTGCTTTTAAATTTTCGTTTCACCCGGGTCTTGGGCCCCTGAAATAATTGTGAAATCTTTCAGCTAATGTGCCTGCAGTCGGAAGGCCGAGAATAAAGTAGTCGTAATTATTTGACTAATTATATGCAATTTGTACCTTCTTTATACCGATGTTTACCTATTAGCTTAGACTACCACTGTGTCACTACGTGCTCCTTACATTCTCAACCATGGGTAGCGGATGTGCTGAGCGAAATGACACGTTCACCGCCGCGTGGGTGTTTCACGTGTGACAAATCTCTGGCTGTCTTAGACTCGCTTCTTGGCTTTGATTGAAGATTTAATAAACAATAACTGCTTTTAGTATCTGCGCGACGTGCCATTTGTTTGCTAAATGAATTGCCATATATTTTTTTTTTTTTTCGGAATAAGAAGTAAAAATCTGAAATCAGAATTTTTTGGGAAAAAAAAACGAAATTTAACAGATATTCAGAGTTAAATTTAGACATCTTATTATAAACCAATCTTCCATCTACTATCCCTAAAAAAAATTTATGGTGGATAAATAGTCTACTCGTATATTTCAACATTAATCTCTACGTGCTATTTCAGTTTGGCAGATTTAGGGTCTGCGATATAGTAAATAAGGTTTTTTGTTTAACACATTTTAACCCCTGGATCCTAAATCTTGAAATTTTTTCATGCTTTACGGTTTCGAGACTCCAGCTTTCAAATTTCAGTTAATAATTTCATTTGCCTAGATAACTGCAAGCACGTCTTATCTCTGCAACCTCGCATATGATTATAACGCATACTCATTTCGCGAAAAGCGTATCACAGGGACTTACCATGGTGAGCAAGACCAAGGCAACTCATTGTCAGATATAACCGACATACCCCCTGCATGTGTTGATTCAAGTAACATACACAAAGAAGTAATTCTCTCCCACGATTCTTGTCGCAGAATAAGGCTTGATTTATAAGATCCTGCGGTTTTTATTAATATACACCCGTCTATTCGCGGAGTGAAACATATTGTATCATACTCGTGGATAGGGTATACCTATAACGTATGCATTGAAAAATTGATTTCTTCTAAACGTTCTTTGAAATTTAAAATGGGAATGAAAGTTGTAAAAGACTTCGTGTCGAAACTTACGAAAACACGTGAATTTCAAGCCACGAATGTCGAGGCTATCTCAGATAACGATATCACTAGAACTCGCGGCCGGATGTGTAACAACAGGATGTCGCATAAAGTCGTAATAAATTATTTCAAAAACAGGTTGAAAATCTATTTGTCGAAGTTATAAACGCGTGCATTTATGTGTATAGATGGGGGGAAAAAGGGAAGAGAGAAAGTATAAGAAAATACGATAATGACTGAAGAAACGTTGAAATTCATTGAACCCTCTGACCCGTTTTTTAGCTAGCAAAATATATTTGCGGTTTGTGTAAAAAGCATCGTCGACACGGGTATAACCGCGGACTGTTGGCTACCTACAACCTGTACTACGAATACTTACCCCCGGGCATCGGAATCGACAATGTATTCTTGGTGTGGTGTGCACAATGTACATGAATGAAACTCTCATTCATGCGTGGAGCAGCTCGGTTAGACCCCCCTTCGAAACCCCCTTTAAATCCCCCTCGAACCTCGTAAGGGAACTGGTGGCTCGCGGACACGTGATCACCATTGTTAATCGCGGTCGGCGACGCGTACCGCCGACCTGGCGCGTTATTTAAGTTTTTTTCTATCCGGGCGCCGTTCCCTGGACGCCGTTGTCGCGCCAGTGCCGCCGCCGTCGACCATCTCCAGGGAAGGCGGAAACATAGAAACTCGTTGTACGTGGTCATACGAGGTCCACTATCGTACGATACGGGATCGTGCCTGAACCTGAATTGTGATTGAAGCTGTAATGGATCAGACGAGGACTGAGGAGCGAAGCGAGGTCCAGGAATTCTCGCGTACGTCGCGACGGGGTCGGGGTCGGAGTCGGGTATATCTTTAAGCGCCACGGCGCTCATCTCCTGAAGGAATCTAGACTTAACATTATTTTCTATTTTATTTCTATTCTGAAAACTTTAAGTACGTGAATTGCCTCCGACTATTTCTCAACTAACGAACCTTCTTCACGCGCTACCTACGGCATACAAATGCGTTATATCGCGTTATATGGTAGTGTGATCTGAATTTTATATATTCAATTAACCATATCGACGGTGGAAATAAAAATCCGGTGGTAGTGTAATTCCCCGAAATGTCTGCATACTCGATTTCAGAAAATTTCAATCGAAGAAGACCGCGGAGGTTCAAAATTCCGAAAGGCCAAGACTTGAAATTCACACGCGCCCATTAAATTTTCGGATCTTTGGATTTTCGGAATTTTTAGCTGTCTACATGTCGATCTTTCCGAATTTTAATATCCTGAACTTCAACCTTTCTAAAAATTCGGAATCGTCTCAAAGAAATTCGTAATTTGTAACTTCAACGATCGATGGTAAATCGAAGGTGAAAATTAAAGAGGATTGGTACAGAAGAAAGAAAGAAAGAAAGAAAGAAGAACTTATGTCGAGATTTTAATGTATGTAATGAACGAGTGAAATTTAATCCTGATATGTGCTTAAACAACACGGTAAACCGTAGTTCGGTAATCAAGTATCCCTATACGACGATAGCTTCTACTCGTTCAGTATATCTAAGTAGTATCAATTTTCGTATACCAAGGTATAGAATTAATTCTTACCGTGTCCGGGTACACACACCTCCCATGTGTGTTTCTTAAAAATTTGAATAATAATGCTTCTCACCTACGCCGCTAACCTGTTATATAGGAATATATCGACCGTTAAATTATTATTACTGGTCAAGAGCCAACTAAACGATAATATACTACATTATCGAAAATTTTCTACTTTATCTATTTTAAATTTAAATCAAATCGAATATATTTACTTATACGTTACGGCTATAGGTATGTACCTTAGGTATACCTGCAGCAGCGGTAGGTACCTTAAAAACCGGGAAAAATAAATTTTCTTTGAAAAGCTTTGTCGTAAGGTTTTAGGCACATCGTTGTTCCGATTAAGCTCGTTGAGGGCTCATTTTGTTCAGAAAAGAAATCCTCATCATGTGAACGAGGGAATTTTTTTACAATTTCGTGTTGGCCAAGTTATTTGCAAATTAGTGGCCTGAATATTGGAAATTTTGGATAATTGACCGTAACTTTTCACGTGAATTTTTTTTCACCGATCCCTACGTTCATAAGATGTAGAATTGCTGTCCGAAGAAAGCAAGACCTTGAGAGGTTGAATTGGACCAACGATGTGCCCGAACCTTACGACAAAGTTTTTCGAAGAAAATTTTTTTTTGATGTGAAATAAGTTTTGGTTGACAAATAAATAAATTTTGGAGTACTCCAAATTTTCCAAACTAAGCTGTACTGGTCCCCTTAACATAAAATAAATTTCAAAATATTTTTTTAAACCTCCAATTATCAACGAATAAACGATAGCAAAAAATTCTATCCGGCAATTGAAGTCCATGCACGCAGCTAGCTATGTGAGTCAATTCGACATTTAGAAATCCACTGCTATAGCCCGACTATCACGATTTATTTATACACATATATTACACATGTATGTAGACAGGGTATCTTATCGCTTTGATTCATTCAAGATGTGTGGGAGGCTCGCAGAGTCTAATGGCCGAACAAAAGCCCTGTATACCGTGCACCGTGCCACATAATTTTATCTCTCCGTCTGCAGTCTGCGTTCATGTAGATATATCACCAGCTACTGCAGAGCGTACAATGATTATTTAAAAGCTTTATTCATTTCGCAAAATTGTCATAAAAAAAAATTGCCTTCGAGCTAATTGTGAGTGAAACTTGACAAGGTTCAGTCTTCGGTGTGTTTCGACACACTTTTCGAAGTAACTTTTACAAAATCAATTCCTCCGATCACTGACCTATGTAAAAATATTGCTACGTGACACATCTTTGAGCTGATTATTAATAAATCTGCGGATTTTCATATACATGGCTTTGATAATGTTTATGTATCTATATTCATATATGTATATATAGGTAAATTTGTCGGAATGTAGCGATGTAGAGGCTGTGTAAGATTTCTCATAATACGAATGTGAGGATTATGGCAATAAATAATAAAAGGCGTGTTGAATCCCAGTCAAATAAGATAGTAAAGTTGAATTTTCTGGTTAGATAGAGCGACGAGGGCCTGATACATCGTACAGGTACGTATTCTACACGTATATTCCGTATGGTAGCGTAATATTTTAATACCTTTACCTGCAGAACCTGGGCTACCTCTATACGTATGAGAGGTGGTGTACGGGGCGAGTTTCTATATCGTATCCTACAATACTGCAATAATAAAATTACCCACGCATATGAATTAGAATATGACTAGATGATAATTTATGTAGAAATTATTCATATAGACACGGGCATATGGTAAATGTGTCGAGAAGAAGAAACAAGTTTTCGCCGTCACTCGTGCGCAGTTCTTTCGTAAACTAGTATATACACACGTTATATAGACGTATACCTATATATGTATATATATAAAATATAATATAACATAACTATACGGTATAGAAAAACCTCGTGAGAAAGTATAAGTATAAATATATATATATGATGTATAATTATATAAAAGTCAAGATTAGAATTCGAAGAAATATATTTTTTTCTGTTTTCGCAATTGTAATAATTGTATAAATTTATACTGGATATATATTCATCTATTTCGATTGAATTTTCCGATTCGCGTATACGTATATGCGTCGGGAATGAATTTAAGTTTGTTCTTCTTGAAAAAAAAATGTATAGATTTTTGAATGTTTAGAATATAGCTGTACGTATATTTTCTGACGAGTTTGAGTAAATTTGTTTACCGAGGGCATGAAACTCGACGATAACTGTATGACTCAGAATTGCGCAAATTACTTAGCGAACTGCTCTCTGCCTCGACCTCGTAAAATAGTAGTCAGTTCACGTTCAATTTAGCCACTTAATTATTCCCCTTTTGGCACAGAATCAAAACGGCCTTGATCTTTGGTGGTGGTAAAACTGGAATGCGGTAACAATTCTTCATCCCAACAAAATTGCATTAATTATGATATATACAATATACACGGTCTATAAACTTGTTCTTTGTATTCGAGGAACAGAAACAGAAAAAGAAACATATATAGGATAGACGATTCGGAATGATAAGACAATTCCTACAACGCACAGCCATAAGTTGAACGCGATCGTAATCTCCGTATCTAACATTTAAAGCTTGTTCAAAATTTGATTCAACTGAAGATAAAAAGAAATAATAAAAAAAAAAAAAAAGGACAGACAAAGAAACTCAGGAAAGCGTGATTGATAGATTTCTTTCACAATCAGCTGTCGACGGAGATGAGGGAACAAATGATTCACGTGACTTTTAAAACTGTTCTATGTACTCGTACATATACGCGCGTCGAATTGTCATCGCGTTTATAGGCGGACGATTTGAAATCTAGATACGGGTTTGATACGCAAGCGCCCAAAATCGCACTGCAGAGATTTACAAACTATCAATAAAAAAAAAAATTGGAATTAACATTCTTTCTATCTTACGTGTACGTAACTCTTTCTTGGTACTCACCATTGGGTTGGGATCCATACCGGGTTATATTCAGCCTGCTAATTATTGCAATAGGAAAAGTGCTTCTTTTCCCCGCCCGATCGTTTATCGATCGCGGAACTAAACACGCGGTAAAACCATATACATGTTATACGAACGTACGATGATCACAAAACTGTGTAGGTACATACACAAGATTCACTGATTGTTTTAATCTCGTAGCTCGTAGTATAAAATATTGAATATTTCTTTATAAACTGATAAACACAATTATGATTTAATTATAGCATATATCATATTATTTACTTGACACCGATATATGTATATGTATATATATTTGGCAAGTGATCAGCAACGACGGTACATATACAATGACAGTTATAACTTGGCAAAAATGAACACGACAACGCGTACATAAAATTTGCACTTACTCAAAAGTATATATATGTAAAAATGAAAACAGAAAAAAAAATCAAAAAACGAATGAAAAAGAAAATTATTTATTTGAAAAACAAAAAAGATGATATTAATAATTCAAAACGTGATTAAAATCTTTTGATACGATATTATTTTCGTGATATCTGTATACCAATTTTTCAAAAACGTTGGCACATGGATATAAGAAGCTCTGGCGCAAACGCAACGGAGAGCCGGTACAGTTTGCGTGCGCCAAGAAACGAGGGACGTTCGAATTGTGTTGAATTGTGTTGTCGAGTTGACGAGCCGCGGCAAAAGCAAACCAAGGGGAACAAGAGGGAATGAGGGGGAAACCGAAGTCACACGATTAAACACGACTTAAACCGAAGTTTACCGAGGCGGCCGACCAGCTTCAGTCTTTTACCATTGGTCCAGCGAGACGTCGAAGAAAAAACGATTTTTTTTCCTCTCTTTTTTTTTTGTTCTCATTTTTTGATTTTTTTTTGAAATTTCTTCCTCAGACGGTGCAACTCGTTTTAAAGCGACGAGAAACAACAAATCTTCACGCATTTTCAATGACCTTTTATAACTTCGATCTATAGTTTTTTATCATTCATTCGAAATACAGGATAGTTTTTTTTTTATTTTTGGTTTTCGGGGACAATTTTTCCATCGAATTTTACTAAACGAACGTAGTAAAAGTCGATAAGTACATCGAGCTTTCGTTTGAACTTACATCCGGATGATTTGAACCTTAAAAAAAAAAAAAAAAATTATTCATCGATCATAACTCCATAGAATAAAGATATTCGATTATTCAACGCTTATTTTCGAGCGACGTAACTCTGCTGCAAACGTACCTATATTTGTAAGAATTTTAACGTAGGCAATAACAAATCGTATCGGATTTTGTATCATTCGATAGTGAAATTGGCTCACTACACTACACCGTGTAGAATATTACAGTAATTTACTCCGTGGATCAGTGGAGTGATGCAGTATAACGAAGCATGGTGCACTTATATATTGGCTATCATTAAATAGTTACTCCTCCGAATGATACCGCTTCATAGGTAATGCCTATCTTAGTTTACACCAGCGAGAGAAATCCTTTCTCGACATTATAGTAGTATGTACCCACCTATATATACATATACATATATACAAATACATCGCGTTAATATCACATGGGAAAATATAAACTGTTATTCATATACGTATGAAATAAAACACGGATTCGCACGATAGCTATATCCTTCGTTCGTAAGCTCTGTGCGCTTAGATAGGTGCAATATCTCATATCTCTCGCCTTGACGCGCCTAGTTACTCCAACATATAGATAATCCGAGGTATAACGATTTCAACCGATATTGATGGTAGACGAAATTTTGCAAATTACTCGCAACAGAACTAAAAATGATTTCCAAAATTTGAGAATAATTAATGAACCATCGCGTAACGAAAATTGTTATAATCATATATAAAACGACGAAGTACGTATGTACTATTAAAGAAATAAAAATCAGCTTCATCCGCTTTCGGATAATGGGTCGGGTAGTTAACCAAGTAAAATTACTTTCATTAATATCAATTATCATGGCTATATACCTACTTACTCCAGTCGCCAACGATTGCAGTAGGTATATGTATGTACGTACGTACCCACCGGTTTTTAAATATGCATGTAGGTACATGGTATGGTATGGTCACAAATTTAACGCAATTATATCCTTAACGGTTTACCTTACGATGTTGAGTAGGTATATGTATGTAGAAAACTTATTATTGGTTTTAGTGTTTTCTCTCCTCCTGTAACAGCCGTTTCGTATACGATACTCTGCAGCTCTTCTGATTTTATGCTAATAAGGAGATGAAAATGAATTCTATGTTTATACGTAAATTCGTCATCGCAGCAGTTTTTTCCCCTCAGTCAGATATCATGCGTGTTATAAACGTATATGAAAATAAAATATCGGTTGGAATTTCCATTGGCATTGTTCGCATTATCAAGAAGACAATTTATAATTATCTCGGTGTGGGGCTTGATTTCCTTTCAACGTAATTTGAAAACTTATTCGCTGCTTGACATTAGCTGTACTGCGGTATATAGATAAGTATCCGCGATTCAGCCTTTAGACAATAATTATACCCACAACGACGACGCGGCGCGGTTACGAGACTTCCTTTATAGTCCAATACCAAAGAATTGTTTTATGTATGTATCATTCACGTATGTACGTATGTAGGTTCATTGCTGCTGCTTATCTTAAACTCTCAGCTGAAAGCAGATGCTACGTTAGCGGTTCACACGCACGTGACGATCGTTCATGCGTGTTAATAACGCACAAGCTTGCGGAGACCGCGTGGGATCTGAAAGGCACGCCCTTTACTGCACGTCATTTCTCATTACGATCTTTACAGTACGAAAGAAAAGGCCTTACATTAGCTGCATCGTGATTATGTATGTACACACGTCCATCTTTATGATTTTTAGCTTTACTCCGAAAGTGTAGGTATCCTAGTTGACGTCCGAAAATTTTGACATCATCATTAAAGTAGAACGGGAACAGTTTTTCCACGATGGTATGTGCAAGAGATCAGCATCCGTTACCATATCCTGCAAATGTTGTATATCCAATAGAAAAAAAAAAAAAGAAAAATCATATCGTACAGCATCTAGGCTTCTATAGTAGGCGATACATGTGCATATACGTACTCGTACCTTACATGTAGGTAGATAATAAAAATACAACAACATTCTATATCTGCGGCGATCAGCGAACCACGACGATTGTCAATGTGACAGAAACACAATCGTACTTTGTCTTTAAACCTATAGGAAGCGACGTTATTCTATATGTTGTCTAGATTCTCGTTCTTTGAGCTCAAGCACACGATATGACTACGTAAATGTATAAGTATGCCTACGTACCAACAGTACGCTGCAGGTGTACATCGTAGTTACAGGTACGTACATACAAACGTACATTGTATAAATTTATCTGGGCGCGCGTTGCATTCGAGCCAATATCGTTAGCCACTCTAAATTTAACGACGTCCATTAATTATAATCGAGAAAGTGTATATCTACGCTGATATACACCGTCATTATTCATCACGGAACTTTCTCAGCTGGTGCAGCAGCAGCAGCAGCAGCAGTACCACCACCACCACCACCACTGCCACCATCATCAGCAGCTTTCGTCACAGAAAAACAACCTTGCCACGGCTAATAATTCATCTTATATACGTATTTTAATCTCAGACACAAAATTTATGTGTACACAGATTGTAATTGCGCTATTTACGTTATACAACTGAATGTCGAAACCTGAATTCGAGACACAATTCATTCTCAACAATAGCTGGTCCAATCATCAACAAATTCTGCGAACCTCGTCGAACAATGACATCTAGTTACCGAATTTCAATCATCAATCTTATTATACCTTCGAACAAGACCACGTAATCGAATTAGATCCGAGTGAGGAATTTTGGTCTTTGAAGGAAGCCAAATTCAAACGTTGCAGGGTAATTCTGATCATTGTCCAAGACGGATTTGCCAGTATTGCAATGAGTTATTGTTATCGATATATATGAGATTGGGTATATGTATGTGTAATGGGTAAAATAACGAATCGAGAAACTGGTGTGATTCGTGGTCCACTCAGTGGCGGTTGACCACTGAAGCGGAGAACAATTCAGCTCACACCTGTTGCTCTTTCAGTTCTCAAAGTAGCCAGAGACTCGCTCACCCGTGGCCATACCATCGGCTTTTTACATCTGACTCATCCGTTCCAGTGCAAAAACACCGTAATGTTGTCATAATTCGTTTCATTGCGTCGCGATGACTAACCACGATAACGCTAACCACCGCGGTATACGAGATCGCATATATGAACCGGACGTAGATACGTACGTATACGTACTCAAGGTATCAAGGTAGGTACCTATTTCTAGTCCATAGATGCACTTATATTATTTATGAACTTGTTAAGTGTTTACTAGAAAGTTGGGAAATTTTATTACACGTTATTAGTCTTCACTAAAGCGGAACATAGTATTTTTTATTTCATTCATTTTTATTTTTTTGTTAATACATATTATATAGTTGGCATATATACGGCGTTGAAGGCATCGTTCGAGACGGCCGATATGGTTGACCTATTGATAACCGTGAAGAATACTTAGCCCTCGGAAGTAGAAGAGACATTCGAGACTGGACGAGAGCGAGGAGACTATCGAATACGATGAACGTGCCATAATTGTGTTCATGTGGTGGAGGATGTGCATGTATATACCTATGTACATACATGTATATGATGAGGACGGAGAAAGACAGAGAAAATTGGTTCCTCCGCCCATAGCTTGACTTTAAACGGTATAATTGAGGTACAGTACCGCTCAACGAACTCCAAGATTGGCATTAATTACCGGATAGCAAATTTCAAGTTCGTTTAACTCCGTCGAGCCACTCGGCGAGCCACTGTCTAAAACGATTAAACTGATAATTAAACCTATACCGTGTATACAGATTAACGAATGTGAAACGATGACGTTGGTTATATTGTTCCTTACAACAGACAGTTTAAGAATTTGGTCATGGAAAATTCTTCATTTGTCATGCTCGCGATTGTTATATTCTTATACATACGATTCTTCTACCATTGCGTTAACGTTTCTTTACGGAGTTGGACCTTTCGACCTATTTTTAAACCGTAATATATCCTGTTTAGACATTATATATCGCAATATAGGTATAAGGCGCGGGTTCGCCTCTGGCAATTCTGGTCAGATGAATCACTACTAATTTCGGGAAAGTCATTCTGTAACTGTACAATATCTGCATGATCTTCGATGTGTCAGACAATAATGTGTATAATGTTTCGCGCTGGTTTACACTGCAGCCGCGAGTTCGAGTCGCTTTATAACGTATTCCCAGAAAAGTTAATAAAATTATGTAGATATATGAAACAATGATATTAGTCATGTAATATAATGTACTCGTCAAGAAACAGTTCCTCGTAGTCCATATTTAAACAAAATTTTTGAAATAAAAGTATATAAGACTATACAGAGAAAATGAACAGTGTCATTTTTCAGTTAACTTCTTCGTCACTTCCTTCCGTACAAAGTCGCGGTATAAGATATAGTTTATAATGATAGTAAATGAAAGCCTCATATCTCACTCGATCCCTCTCTTTATATAGCACTACAATTTGTTTGCCAATTTGAAAATCAAATGAATTGTACAACCGGAACGAATAAGAAAGGTATAGGTATGTATGTAAAGATAAGCGTATTAGGTAAGTATTAGGGCCTGAGTCTTACGTCTTACCTGAACTAAGGATAGGTATAAAGACGGTTTGCAGGTAAGGTATTGTTGTTGCATTTGGTGTGGCTTGGGTAACGAGTCAAAGAGATTGATATATCACGTCGTATACATGTGCCCACGTCGAGGAGACATGCTGTAATTGGACAGCTCGGCGCAGGAAAGGTCCACCAAGCAGTTCATGAAACGTTGACAGATACTGGAAATGCACAAAGCAATGGACGTTTTAAAGAGTGCAATTTTCAGACCCGATTCTATACTCCCCCCCGCACGATCAGTAGCCCCGACAATCCTTGATTGGTTCACTTACCTTCACTTTTTCGACAACTTGAATTTCGTACCATAATTCAGTCAGGATTCACGGAATTAACGTCCGTCTATTGAATATCAAAGTTTTCACTCTTCGTATAATCAACGGCCTCGTAGAAAATTGGAAAGTTAAAGTGATAAGCTCGACATGCCTAAAACCAGAAATACAAATTCATGATCATATATATGGTAGGTACAGACGTCCGGCTCCGGACACAGGTTCTCGTTTTACTTCTGGTTCTGGTATAATCTACCGGCTAGGTATATAGGTACTGGTTTCTTGTGTTATAAGTTCAAAGTTATAAGTTAAAAGTTTAGAGAACCGCTTCGCTCTCACGCTTCGTCGGTTGGCTCGCCCACGTAAGGTGCATTAATGTGTCCAGAATCATATGGACTTTGTATCAAAACGCCGTTATTAACGATTATCGACTTTGAATCGACAAAATAATCGTTGTTCTTGTACAAACTTTGATGTTTAAACAGTATGATGTTCTCATATCTTTGTAAAACATATTCTTTTCTCATAGATATTAAACTCTCTCGTATACACGCGATCCCTAGGGTACGTTTGACCGATTTTCCTATCATCAAATACAGATATTCACCTAAATAGAAGAAAAGAAAACCTGTTCGAACCGGAAATTGTAATGAAAAAATTATGAAAAACAGAGGGAAAAAAGGACAAAAAAAATCTACAATCTAACTGGAGATAGAGCAAGCCATACGAGGGACTTGGAAAGTGACTTTAATTATCTCGCAATTAGGCAAAGTCTGCCGGCTAATTGATCCCCGCTGTCAAATCGGTTCAAGTTATCTTTAGGACAAGCTAGGGGACTTTGGTGCGTGCAGGCGTTGCCGATCGCCATCCAGGAATACGACGACGACCACGACGAGGACGTCGAAGAGCTATACGGGTTATCGAGACTCTATCTACACAAGACTTAGATTTGACAGGTCGTGGGCGCGACGTTTCGTCGCCCAAACTCCTAGCGCCGTCCCAATTACGGACGCGAGTAGACGAACATCTCGACTGTCACGTTTCCTTACTCTAAGATCTTACCTAGCTACGTTTTTACTTAATATTCAAACTAGCTGCACAGGTAAAAGCAGATGCTGCTGCACCTCGGACCATCGGAAGTCCAATTACTTAAGTTCTGTTTAGGAATTCATCTCTTTCTCACGAAGTTAGAATTCCTTTCTAAATTAAGTCGCTTTAACTGTATAATTACATTATCATGAACCCTGAATGATAATTACACTCATATACATATACATATAGGTATGCAATTTTTTTTTTTTTTTTTTTTCATAAAAATATACATGCGGAATGAAATTTATTCCGTTCATCGACGAATGGAGATACCGTTTTTGTTTCTCTTATTGTTCTGGATATTATTTCTTCAGATACATATACTTGTATATTACAAAGGTATATATAAACTGCACGCGGAGTGCACCAGCGTCTATTTTTTCGCCTGTATAGCTTCCATGTTCGTTCCAGGCTAAGGACTGGTTATGAATGGTAGCTGGAAAGTATAAATTATAAGTATACGTACATAGGTAAGAATAAGAGTGGAGCATGGAAAAGGAACGAAGAGTTATCGCTGCCATTGTGAAGCACTTTAAAGAGACTGGCGTTTGTCCGTTGCTGTGGTATCTGCAGGAATGGCCATTAGTAAAACAATACAGCGTTATCGAAACTTGCTTGTTAACCTGACGTGAATAAAGACTTGAAGATTTTCCCGCAACACATTAATGACTTTATATCTTTTTTTTTGTCTTTCATACTTAACCATATTCAATTTTTCTTCATCATTTTAATCCTCAGTACCCGTAGGTATAATCCCACGTTGATAAATCGTCGACGTGGCTTATTAGAACTGTTTGACAAAATCTTTGAATTTTAACGTCAAAATATTATCTCTGTACGAATTATGCTAATCACAGTTCTCTCCTTGTCACAGGAGCCATTCAGACTGCAGGAACTAGTATTTCCTCATTTTTTAAACATGAGTCAAATCATTGCCAAGTTATACTCCCGCTGTATACCGCATAGGGATTTATATACATGAACCCAACAAGCTCGTGTAGAATTCCTTAAAGGTATGGGTTAGGGGTTCGGTTAAGTTAGGTATAGGGACTCTGGTTTCGCGTGGGTTTGGAATGTTTGGGTGCGATCGCGTTTTGCTGAAAACATATAGTGTTCAAGTCCGTCAGGTCGTCGTCGACCACTATAACGTATATAGGTAATATTTTCGCAATTTTTTCCCCCCGATTTTCATCGGTTATTGATTCTCGCGAAGGACCGGTCTGCGATGGCACACAAAATCCATAAATCGAAGCCCATCTCTTTTCAATTTGCGAAAAATGATTCACCGTCTCTATTCAATTCGGAGTTCACTGCAGCGATGAATGATGAAAGCAGCTAATTGACCCTGCGATTTCCCTCTATGTATTCATGACGGAAAAAAAAATTTGCAACCAAGTTGCCCCGCAGGTCGCACATTGACACGCTATGCGGGAACCGGTGTATAACGAAGCCGAAGCGTTAGTATCTATTTATAGAATTTGTGCAAACTTGTCCGCAACTCTCAACTGCAGCGCACAAGCCTACGTATATTCTCCGAGCCCATGGAGTTCGTTCGATTTGTAAAGGCGTGAAATAAATTACTCTCCATGCAAGCAAACTTCCTTACAGATGTAACGAGTTTCCGAAGACGGCGAAGAAGACCATGCTAGATGGCCATACCACAGTCGTTATATATACTTTCTTGGCTTACGCGCGTCTCTTACAAGATATATATTGCACCTAAAAAGGATTCCGAAAATGCAATTCAACTGCAGGAACTAACGATTACAATAAATTAACGTTTGTACCTGTATACGGTAGGTTTATAATAATTGATGTTATAATGGAGATAAATAAATGAATATAATCCCTTATATGTATACCTTTCCTCCTCTTTGTTTAAGTTGTATTATCGTAAAGGGATGCTATCGCTGTCAGAGCCATTCGTAATTCCTGCATTTAGTAAGTAAATAGTCTAGATATATATTTGCGACCGTTTAACATATCAACTGGCTGCAGGCCCTCATGCCGTTTACAGCGAGCTTCGGAATAAATAGATACCTATACCGCGCTTATATGCGCTGAAGTTACATACGGTCGCAGAATTGCACGTCAATTCTATGCAAATACCGTTTTATCTGAGATTATTGGACGGCAGCTTAAGTGGAACGCGATTACCGACTATTAAGAGGTTGTGATTCTTGGAACGAACTAAAGGATCCATGTTCCTCAAGCGGCTCACCACGAATTCAATTCAGATCCGCTTAAAGAATTTCGCGGCATTATAACACTCGGCTGACATCCCGCAGTTACATATACGCGTATACTTACAAATACACGAACAATCTATACACGTGTATATGTATATATGGTATTTATCCACGCAACGATGCACGGGCAATATACTCTTTATAATTAAACGATTTTTTTGCTAAGTACTTTCGAAACATTTGACATCCAGAGCTTGGGATCGGCTCTGCATAACGAATACTATGTAAAATAAATGAGGTACCTATATACCACGTGTATGTATGTATGTATGTTACATACGTTCGTACGTACTTCGTATACCATAAGTTCGTTGAACCCCCATCGTCTCTACATAAAGCTGTAAGTTAAGAGACGCTCAACGTTTAAAGGTCAACCAGACTGCACGATCGAAAGATCAAATTTCCCCTGGCATTGGCTCGCTACTACATAAATATAAGTACTGCAGTGGTCACCATAGGTATACTCATGGGTAGGTATATATTCTTGACGCGAAGTATATTACTCCGCGGAAATGAAAATTCAGTTTTAGTTGCTGATGAATGATTGTGGTATACACAATGAGTTATTTACAAGAAAATCGTGCCTAAATTGATCATGATCTAGAAGGAAGCATAATTTTTCTCATTGCATGACTTTGGACGATCAGATCGAATACCGATGTACCCGTAAAGAGCAGTGCAAATGTAACTTTGAAGGGATCTTAGATTCTGATCTCTGTATAACTCGAAAGTCGAAGAAACAGACTTTGTTGGCTGTAACTTGTACGAAAGCAAGTTCTCTCCGTCTATAAATTCTGAAGAACCGCAAAGATCCTGTTCTCCAAAAAGAAATTAGATCGAAAACTGCATATCGTGGGACGAAATGCTAATCTCACATAGAAACATAGGAAGCAGTTGGATAATAAACATCATCCAATAATAGATTCTGTGTTCTTGTACCTATATCCTGCCTGACGTAAGTTGTACCAATTGATAAACACTTTCGAGATTAATTCTGAACTGATACATAATAAGCCGGACAAGCGTATATTTATTGAATGTACAACAAAGTTCTCAGATTTTCCTTTATCTTCACTTTCATTTCACTTGTATACAGCGATCGGTACAGGATGGGATAATTCGATTTGTTAAGCCCTTTTCCCTATTCCTGCACAGTATGAACTCTGAAGCTATATAGGTATGGGTTTTTTTTGCGCGTTCAAAGGAGTCCGAGACTCATCCATAAGGTTCGATATTTACTAGGGTATACATATATACATATAGAGATAGTTGCAAATATGCGTATGGGTATGTTAATGTAGGTATACGCGGTACAAGAGTAAGTACATATAATATATACACTTCTTAGTGGCAGCCTAGCTGACGCGAGTTCCTTGTTGCGTGCAGGATCGTCCCCCCTGCAGCAGACAATGTGGTTGGCGTCGGCGGAGCGTTGTCCATGGTCCATAGGTACACGGGAAACGGGTATTGCAATACGCAGATAGACAGTTACCAGGTACTCGCTCTGGCTGGGATGCAAATTTCTCGACACCGGAGGATAGCTGCAGCGAAGACTGAAGACTGAAGAGTCAAGAGTCCGTTGGCTAGGAGGATGAGAGGATGAGAGGCTGCAGAAGATATATAAGAAGGACGTCGCGGTCGCGTCGCATTGCGAACTTCGCGGATGTCGCGGATCATGACGCGTGGGCGAACGATGTCCATTCAATGTACGACCACATATACACACTGCGTATACGTATTTCTATATTTTACCTATATATGCGTGTAATATATGGACACCTATATATGTATAACGTTCGTATTGGCTGCCCATAGCCAGACCTCGGACTCCGCGGGGATCAAGTATACAACTTTCCATATCGAGAAGTTTTAAAGCTGCACCTTAGTGGTGGGATAACCAGGGGCGCCTACACGCCTTCGACGCGAGACAGCTAAATAGAGGCGGGAGACTTCCCTGCCTCCAGCACGCAGTCAAACAGCCAGGTGAGGCTTGTATAAGACTGAATTTTCGTTATTTCAACGATGCCATTTATATACCGGGTGTTTTCGACGCTACGCTTCGGTATATCGGGTTGCCTATCTTCCGGTGTTGTACTAATCAACCGATACCGGTAACGCAATTATACGTGGAATTATCGGGTTCCCGCGGTAACTCGATCAGGAGTTCAATAACGTTCAATAGCGTTAAACCTCGACCGGCTATAGCTTTGAGAAACAGATGGGGAAATTATTAGAATGTAAAATTGTTTCTTATAATTAAGAGTG
This sequence comes from Macrophya alboannulata, assembly GCA_949628255.1. NCBI lineage: Eukaryota > Metazoa > Arthropoda > Insecta > Hymenoptera > Tenthredinidae > Macrophya > Macrophya alboannulata. The sequence goes on along the minus strand of OX451206.1, from coordinate 48,037,148 downwards.
CAGATAATAATTAATGTACAAATATTGATTGTTATCGGATGAATCGGATTGAAATTGGACGGGGTAAAGATTGGGAAACTGTAAAAGTTTGATGCGTCTGAGATTCAAATCGCCTAAGTAATTATACCAAGTTCATGGAGTTTGTTTTCAAAGTAGGTACATTGAGAATTATCGTTACACAGTATACCGATGTAAATCCGGATTATCGAAAAATACAAACATTCGTGACATAGCGGTTGTATACAATCACGAATCAAGTTTACTGATTGGATTACCGTACATTAAACTACTAATCCCTAACGAAAATAGAATGAAATTTATAGTCACTGAGCAACAGACGATAATCATCATTCGGTCAAGCAAATCTCTTCTAATACGAGAAGTTCGGTTCGAAATTTATCAACGATGTTTAAATTCGAATTAGAATCTTGCCATCTGCTTTTCAGCCACAAGACAAAACTGATAATTATCATCTCTGTACAAAAGATGAAAGAGATTGAAAGAAAACATAAGTTTGACGGTTTTTTATTCATTAATTATAAACTACAGGCTGAGGAGTAAATTACTTAATTGAGATAAATACGAGAGTAGATGATGAGGGAGAGTAATCGAATTTGAAATTACAGTTTAAATATTTATTCACTTAATCCAGCTTAATCCTAACTAATAAATCAAATATGTACACTTTATAAAATTTCATATCTCTGCCATATCGAGTAATGCATTGAGATGAGTCGGTGCCCAGGTGGATCCATTATGGCATACAAATACAACATTTCTATCAATGTACGCCTGCACATTACCGACTTTATAAACCTGCTTAGCCTCTCTGTATCTGTTTGGAATAGGCATAAATAGAATTCCTCTTTCTTCACAGCGTTTTTGTATCAAGTCTTTAAAGCCTTGCGGAATTTGTGACGCGGTTCTTACGGCCTCAGCGATTCTCTGAAAGATAATCATTCATTCATTATTCATAATCGAAGTAATAAACGTTAATTTTTTATCCAATAATCCGATTCACGATTCAGAAACCTAAATCAAAACAAAATTATCTCACCTCCATTCTCGGCTGAGTAGCTGGTACAGCTGGTGGAATAACTGTTTGAGTTCTTTCAAGGTTCGTAAGATACGAAACTTGCTCCATAGCGCCAGGCTGATGTCCTTGAGGAACTGCAACTGCCCTGTTCATCATGTCTAAAGCCTTCTTGAAGTATTCTAAACATTCAAAGTCAGATAAAATTAGACATGTGTCTGAATAATCCAGAATTGTAAACCTAATTATGACCAAAGCGGCATCATTCACCTTTTATTTGCGGCTCTGCCAAAAGTTTATCGCTCAACATTCCCTTCCAGCCCATATACCAGTTCGTAACTTGATCGTAATTAGGCGAATGATTCAACCAAAGAGCTAAAACTTGAAGCCACTTTGGGAAGAAGAATTTGTCCAGTAGTCCCGCCATAGTGTGAATAGGCAGCATCTCATTCCATTCAAAGACCCAGTTCCATTGATCTAAGTGCTGTTGATGTGGATTGATCACGAACTCAGCCAAAACTACTTGGAGTTTAGGGATGATGTTCTTCACTAAGAAAGCTTCCATGTCTCCTTTTTTAAACACCTGTGACCAAGGCTGTAACATTAATCTTGCAGATCTGTCCGAAGGATGCCATCCTCCCAAAGCAGAACCCAATTTACGACGAATGATTGGATATACTGCTGTGTCTAGGCGATTTCCTGTAAAAATTTTACGGAATAAGCATCACAGAAAATTTATTACGGTTTCCGTTAGTTCATTTCATTTCGAATCAGGAATTCCCACCTATTAACGGGAGCCAAGGATGAATCCAGGTGTGAATCGGCACTGTGTCTGTCAGAGGATTCCATTCTTCAACTTCTAGAGTCAGTTTGGGAAGGACAAGTAGATCCAATATGTTTTCTAGTATCCATCCAGGCAGGAGAGGAATCCATTGCTCAAGGAGTTCTACTAGCGGATCTGGTTGCCGGCAAGCCCACTGTCTGAAAATTTTACGCGGTAAGATGTTACATAAATGTTTACAAGTTGCAAAAACTTAGAAAGAAAGAAATATGTTCAACTTTGTAAACATTTACTCACTGTACAGCGCCTCTAACCGACGGCATCCACGCGTTCCAAACGAGTTGATCATAGGGTTGCAGAGCCCCAGTTTGTAGAGTGCTTCGTCCGCTTTCGAGGATGTTTTTCCACTGCCTGAACAACGGAATTGGTAGTTTTGGTTGTGACAATGGATTCCAGGTGGCCAAAAAGTCCTTTACTTTAGGAACTACCAAGCTGGTAGCCAGCTCCCCTAATTCATACATTTTATACTCTTCGTAGTATTTGTCTTGCAAATCTTTGAAAGCATCGGCAGTTTCTTCAAGAGATAAATCGTTGGTTCGATCCATCAACTGATCGACTATTGTGAGTACATTCTCTAGAGTGTTTATAAGCTGTTCGTGCTGCTCTACTATCTTTGACAAGTTAGATTTCTCAGCTTCTAAGGCTATAACTCTGTCTGACATGTGCCGAGTCCGTCGATCGTTTTGGATTATGTCTTGTTCGCATAAATCTACGAGCAAATTTAGATTATGACGAAGTTCGGGAAGTGCGAAATTCACGGTTGATTTTTTGTCAATTGTTACAACGGTTTCATCTGGGCGCTGTTGACCCCCGCCTATCGCGTGGTAGCCGCTTAATACGCGTTGTTCAGGTCCAGTCATGTCGATTACTTTTACTTTGCTCATTTCGCTATTAGTCTGAATTTTTCTGCTCGGTTTTAGCTTCCCATCTTCTAGGACTTGGTCCACACTACGGTAGTGGTATCTCACTTTTTTCTTGGTCACAGTCTCCCCTTTTCGCCACTGCGATAATTTGGCTTTGAACTCTTTCTCCTCTTCCAGATCTTCGTCTTTTTTCTTTTCAGGTACTTTGGCTACTTTTTCAGGACCATAGGCACCGATTGCTCCCCTGCCTTTCCGGAGATGCGCTTCTACAGGAGCCATTATACCTTGCAGTTTCTTGCCCAGGCCTTTGCCAGGCTCAAAACCCATCTGGAAATCGAAGATAAAATTAACGATTCGTTTTACGAATTAATATTAATATGAGGTTTTAAAGGTAACTTCATAGTTTTCTTATATTATGATTACCTGAAGCAGGAGTTTGGCACCGATTCCTTTTGTGTGCATTTCCCAACTACCAACTCCTGATTTTATAAGCGTTGGGTTAACTGGAGCTCGTTTTTTTCTCAACCCAGCTATGTCGCCTTCTAGATTTAAGGAGAAGGATGGTTTGGCTCTTGCATAGCTCGGTCCTTCGTCTTCAGAGTCGCTAAATGAGGAAAATAATCACATTTTATTAGTATAAACCACGCAGTGGTTCAAAATAAGTTGTAAAAATTCAAATCCATTCACCTAGAGCTGTTTGGGACGTAGTCAGCATCTCCTCGTCTTGGTCTACCACCCTCGTCATCATCCTCTTTATCATCGTCAGACTCTTTTGTATCTTCTTTAGGTTTTCCAGCCTGCTGAATACCGCCGGCAACAAAGTTTACCGGCGCTGTGTAATTTTTGGGCCCTCGATTGAATGTCTTGAAAGAAGGCCTTGCCGGAACTTCTTCGCCATCGCTGTCGTCAGCCCACATACCTGGTTTATGGATTTAAGAAATTAATTAAATATTCGAGAGTTGAAGTGGATAAGAAATAGCAAATTTTAAAAAACTTGAAGAACATAGTGTTATCGTTGATGAACTGAAACGAAGGGTTATCGTATGTGAGGTTAGGAAATTTGTTTTACCTAGCATTTGTTGTTTTTTAGACATTTTTCGCCGCGGGCGATTAATGTTGAACTCATTGTCTAGGTCGTAGTCCGTTATTTCAAAACTCTCGACTTCGTCTTCGGACATGTTGAATGAATAATATCTGTAAAACGTAAGTCAAAGTTTTTAGGTTATCCAACCGACTCGATATGTTTAATATTGTGTAGTTATTATTGTTACTTACGTGACTGAGAGGGAGGCTTAATATGTGATCAGTACGAGCGTTGTGTAGGTATGAAAAATCGTTGGACACTATGATTAGGTAGAGCACCTTGAAGGTTAAATTGTAAACAATTACTTATGACAGAACGACGCCAGTACACTACTACGCTCACACATGTATACATGTTCTGGCATCTAATATACTCTGGAACCCCGCTTCCCCCACTCTTGACTAACGTTTGTCTATAGCAAACTGAACGGCGCTGGTGCTCCAAAGTCTGCTCCACAGATAGCGCAGCGAGCATTGAACAGAACTCAATTCTCTGACGTCAGACGTGATGTTGCACGCTGCAACGCTGATGAACGACTGGCAGCCAATATACTCTCGAACCTCGCTTCCCCCACTCTTGACTAACGTTTGCCTATAGGAGACTGAACGGCGGGTCAGTGGCCCTCAAAGAGGCGTTAGAGTTCACATGAGAGTTACGTTTACGAGATTCAATATGATTACTCCGAACTCACCCGGGTGAGTTTGGAAAGTTTTCCTAACTCAATCGGGTGAGATTGAACAGAGACCAAGTGATAATTGTACCGATAAATTGATTCTATGGGATTAAAACTATTTTCGATATTTTTAACACGATGAGTTATAGGTATAGGTCTAATTATGTATGCCATGAATTATCAGGATAAATATTTTGATACCACATATAAATGTCCATGAAATATATATATTTATTTTTACCAACATTATAGCATATAGGTATACGACAAAGTAGGCGTTTGCCAAAAGTACAGATATTCTCACAATATGTTTAAAAGAATTCTTTATTCCCAACTTCTTCATATATTAATAAATGTGAAAACCACGAACTTAATTATTGCCATCAAATTTTCCAACCATTATTATACTCATATCATACTATCCAGAATATTTTCCTTTTTTTTAGTATAAATTATACCTAGGGCTCCTTGGGTGCATTATATACGATCAAATATTCATTTTAATAGCAATATGAGTTATGCACTCTGTTGAACTTAAAAAATTTTCTTCAAGACGTACTAGATTGCTAGACATGTATGCCAATATTCGAAGATATTCACTTGAAATAATCTATACTTTTGAAAAACACCAACTCGAAAACGAAAGCACTGATCTGCATGTTTCTATATACGCGCTATAGTAGAATATAGCACATTTTTATATTGCTTAATCTGCACACTAATCCAATAAATTGCAGTCTAAACTCCCGCATTCGCCACCGACATTACTAAAACATTGTTACTTGCTGCTATTTTTCTTTTATAGTTATTGATGTTTTAATTTCTTTATACCTAAACGTAATTGTGATACAAATTTTCTATGAGGTTTCTATATTATAGAATCTATGCATTATAGCCTATCATTATTACAAAATAAATTTCCCACGAAAAGAAAAGGTTTAAGAATATTTTTAACATTAATGAAGGTAGAGTTTGAAAAAAATAAACGACAAATAAAAAAAAAAAGGGCAGAATATTAACTTTGAACTCAATTTAAATCGATATAATCAGATGGTATAAGCAGCCAACAGAATATCAACACTTTCTGTTTAATTCTGATTTCATATTTTAGTTATAGCTTACTAGACGTCGTTATATCATAGTTATTTGGTGTATCATGATATATAATTATTTATTATAGTATATTCATATGGATATATTCAGTGACTGTCTTTAGTAGAAGATATAGTATTTAAGTAATTATAGAAGAGTGATGTATACAGTATAATAGATATACCTACATGTAGGTATAATACATAATTCCAATTGTTTCAAAACGAAATTCATGTACCTGTATAGTAGATTCGTTTATTTTATATTTTCGCAACTTATAGAAATTAATTCGACCTTGAAGCCCGCGGGCACTGATTTATAATTAAACATAAAGAAACACGTACTATAAAATAAAATATACTGTATCAATTTTACATAATATTTACATCTGTATTTGTAAAGAGAAAGACTTCAATTCTTTCTCAATTATTATTTATACTTCGAACAATCTGATATTTTCTTTCTTTCATTCGTAGACTAATTCGGAAAAAGACTCTTTCTAAAAACCGCGAATCGGTAATATTAAAACTGAAATTTTTACTATTAAGGACTTTTAGAATTCTAAATTCCACCCCAGCCATACAATGATAATAATAATAATAATAATAATAATAATAATAATAATAATAATAATTATTATTATTATTATTATTATTATTATACCTGCAGATTTGTTAACACTTGTCACGTACTATGTTTCCAAAATATAATTAATTGCCAGACAAGATTATGCCAGCGCCATTATCCATCTTCTTCGCAGATTAACTAAGTTATTTTATTACAAATTAAATAACAATTAATAAAGAAAAAAAAAGTAACGCTCTAAGTATATGTATTGTATTACTATATTATCACTGTAACTGCTATTAGAAAGTACATCAATGAACGTTACATTATACCGATATACTCAAGGGACTCAAATCAGCATAATGCATCAATTTTGGATTACATATATTATTATATAGCCACATTTTAAAATAAGGTATAAAATGATTTTAAAATATGTACTTGGAATTCTATACAGTTTTTATCAATTATCGTTATTGTTGTATAGAAACAACAAATATTGTCTGACATGGCACTATAAGTGAATGGTATTAAGGACAAGAATATATTAGGACTAATTGATAATTGATATTGTTTGTTTTAAATATATATATGTATATACTATATCTGGCAACTGCAGTAGTTGTACGTATGTATAGTAAAGTCGGAATTAAATTCGCCTATATATACATAGTATTATGATGTCAAGTTAATAAAATATTGACTATAATATTTTTACAAATCATATCTAAAAATATAAATTGCAGGTAATCTATGATAATTTCGTAGGATATATATTTTTACGTTTTGCTTGATATAATCATAAAAAAAAGAAAATAAAAATTCGAACAAATACCATATTGTATAATACTATGTGAAGACTATTCAAAATGTCCAATAGTAAAATATACATTGTAGTATCATTTTTAAATGATCAATTGCTCCCTCCCACATTCTACAAGTTGATTAAGTATTTTTGATGATTTTTGTATTTATCGTAGTGACAAAGTTTTGCATATTTTATTACAGTACTCGACCAATATTTTACCATGTATTCAAATAAACTTAAAACAATCTAGAAATATTGGCAAAAAATTATTCAATTACCTCCTGCAAAATATTTTTAACATTCCACGATCTGCAACCATATCATTTTTATGGTTTCGATTAAAAATATTTCAAGTTTAGGAATTTCAAATCATTAAATGTAATTTGATTAGGTGTAATTCACTATTAAATAATTATTGGAGTTGGAAAGAAAAGTAATTGCGGCATGTAATAGGGAACAGATTTTCATTTTGAACTTCAAGGATAAACAAATCATTTTTCACTCATAAAATCAAGTTAGTTAAGAACACAAAGATCTATGAATTATGATTAGGGATTCTGCACTTACTTATACTAATAGGATGAGATGAATTCACTTTCTACTCTTATACCCAAGGTAGGCAAGCGTAAGGAGCGCAGCTATTGTAGTCGTGTACGAATGGGAGAGAGTGTCTGCCTTTATGTCAGTGGTGACGTGGTGAACCCGTTTGCAATGCTGCAGATCCGTGCATCGCTTGATTACCACTGCCAGTGGGCTGATTTAGATATTGCTGTTGCTGCTGCTGCTGTAACTGCTTTCGTTCTTCCATTCCAGCAGCGAGATACGAAAAGACACATAGAACTGCGTAGCAGATCTGATCTGCCTGTAAGATTAGAAAACAGCATAAAAGTCAGTGATTTCATATTATTGTGTCATTTCGATGCTCTAATCTGGAAGATTGGCGTTCAAAAGTAATATTTTTTCATATTGTTAATGAACGATAAAAGTGCTATAATGTATGATTGAAAAATATGGATGAGTATAAAAAAAAAATAAAATATATTTGTATATAGGTTTCTTCATGCCTAATATTGTTTAAAGATAATCATAAAAGGAAGTTAAAATAAAAGGAAACTTACATTCAAGAGACAAAATTAAATATGTGTGTGAATTAATTAGCTTCATGCATTGTTGTATCAGATTGATCAACAGTCTGAGTCTCGGCAGATAGTTGAGCGGCATGAGCAATGGAGAAGATTCTGTGTAAACAGTGAGCCGCTTCTCCTGCCTATACATGTGTGATAAAAAGTTTAAGTAATTTAAAAAATGACTGTAGAATTATTTTTTTTTCAGCTGAATATACAAATAAATGAGTATAAATAAATAAAATATATGTATAGAGTATTCACTGTACTATATGAGTCATGTAAAACGAATGAGAACATGTAATATATGATTTTAACGTAGGTATGGGAAGGATTCAAAGAACACTTACCAATTGTGACTTATATTTACGTTGAATTACTTGTCTAGTTTTAGGATCTGTAAATGAAATAAAATATTCCATTAGCAGTCGTTTAGCCGTCAGTTTGTATCATAAAATGAAATATAATTTATTGGGTGATTTCAAGATAACGATAATATTACTATAATTGTTGTATTAACGTTGTTGGAGAATAATTTTCGCATATTGAACAAATAATGTTTTAAAAAGATACTTGAAATCAGATTTTTTATTTAACTAACGTATAAATTAACACTTACTGAATTCTTCCAAAACGAAGATCCCACCCTTCTGAGTAAAGCACTTGCGGATATGATCGAGTCTTACAAAAAACTGCAATAAACACAATTATTATGCATTAGTGTAAACAAGTGCAATCTTAGTACTACCATGCAAATTCTAGGTACCACTCAACGGTGTGAAGCATATTGGATAAAATAAGTTCTTTGAAAGTTTGATCATAGATGGTAAATTTTGTAATGAAATAACCATCTTCTGAACTTTATCAAAAGCAGAGCAAAAGTCACTCCGCTCTGTTGATGGAATAATCAAATTACTATAAAACATTTATTAAATCCAATATGGTAAAAGCAGGATTGAAGAGTCGGCTGTGAATATATTAAGGTTGATTGTAAACACATGCACACGCAAAAAGCGTGGGGAATGAGAGAAGAACAGAGCGATGCAAGCCAGCAGCGACATAGAACAACATGCATTATTCAAACAGCAATAGCAACGGTAGCGTAGCAGCAACAGCAGGCAACTCTGGAGATGGCCTAAACTCATCTTACATTGTTGATTGCTTAGCGTTGAGAGTTTGCTAAATGTGCATTTATATCATCTAGTTTAGTGGTGGACAAATATGTCCCCGGTAACAATGCACAGTTACAGTTTAGTTGCAGTATATATATATATATATATATATAGTATTAAATGTATAGTATATATAATGTTAAATGTATAATTGATATATTGTGTGTTAGTAATAGTTGAAACTAGAAACATCATGTAGCAGTGCCATGCCATGAGTGTGTTAGTATGTTAGTAAGGTAGTATAGTATGTTATGTTACAGGTTTGTTGACTGAGTAGTATAGGTATAAGTGTGATCGCTGAGTTAAGTTATAATAATTAGGATGATAGCTCTAGGTAGCACCAATCCACTGCTCTACTAGGTGATGGGTGAAATGATCAGGTGGTTTCATATGGAGCAAGAAACAAGGATAGCCATATGGATCTTAAGATTGGGTGACTGTAAGCACTCTGTGAAATTTCATTTTTTGCTGATATTTTACCAATACATAAGTAGTTGTGTTCCTCTGTGCATCAATCATATCAGAATTATACTTATAACATGACTTGGCTGCAAGAAGAATTGACTGGTTCAACTTGCACGACAGTTTACAAACGTGCTTCATTTCAGATGAAACTACTGATATAAATCATTTAAACGGCAAGAATTATAAATTCAGCAAATTGTACACTTCTCAAGCTCCAAAGTTTAGAGTGCAAAATATGATGCTGATGACGTTTCACTTATTCTGCATGTTGAAATTTGATATGTTTTTAGTGACCGAGTGACGTGTCCTAATGAAAACCATTAAAAAAAGTAGATAGGCGGTATGTCGACTGATAACAAACACTGCATTCAATTAGCTACCTGTACCATTGCTTTATAATATATATCGTCGATGTGGTATGTCGGCCCTTATTCGCTGAGACAGTACAGTATATATACTTATATTTCTATAGTAGTATGTTCCTTATAAGCCCTGAACTTTTAACTGTTACTTGATAATATCAGCAGAAACATTTGTATCATGTGAGTAATGCAGTCTCCCAGTCTTGGGAATGAATAACGTTAAGTTAGGGATTAGTGAGGCACTACGGGTGTCACTACGTCTTGGTGCTATCGGGGCACACACTCTCTACGGCCGCACTCCGAAAGTCCAGTATTTATATTCATATCGTTAAATAAGCTTTGACGTAAAACATGTTTGTTTATAATGAACAGCATCTCTAACACTGACGTCTCTGCCTCTTCTAGTACCAGCATTGTGCGCAGAATGTTAGTAATTATTTACACAAGTTACTATGTATTTATATAGGCAGACGTTTTTTTTCTTCTTTTTTTATAACAAAATGAAATCCCGCACGATAACTTTACTGGTACTAGGTGAGCTCTATGATATTGGACGGAACATATACCACAACTAACATCAATCAATATGGTAGGAAAACAGTGAAGTAGACAGAGCAGATCAATTAGTTAAAATGCAATCTGAGAATAATATAACAGTGGAACACGACTAAAAGTAATGGTGAAATAAATAAGCATTTCCGGAACACGGCCAACATTGAATATATTAATCAATACTGAACTGGTAACAAACAATGAGTTATTGAGATAATACCTCGAAATCCTGTTTACCCAGCCAGGGCAATGTCGACAGACAGGACAAGAACAGAAAACAGAAAACATAAAATTAAATCAATTAATATGATAATACAATACGCATTAGTAGTATAACTTTCACTTTAAACAGGTCATTTGACAAAATAACATAACTGTGCGGCATATATTATATACAGCCGTAATTGCCTATTGTCATGGCCAATCTGTAATATAGCGAGGTTTCATTGTTCAAGGACCATCTCAAAAGTTCCCTAAGCTGAGAAAAGTCTATCCTCTAGCGCCATATATGCGACGAGGCACCAAAGTGCACAGCCTAATAAGCCCTACCTACAACTATGATACCACCTATCTCGTAATACATTCGTCCCGTACATATTTATTCATGTTTATACGGGGTAAATAGACTTTTCTCGAAACATGACCACGACAGATAAAAAGTTATCAGACTTATAGAAAGGTATAATATAGCATCCAACATTCAATACAAATCATAATAGATGAGAATAGAGTATGGACAAATGATATGTTGTATTATATTATTTTTTTCTGTTTTTTTTTTTATATAAATTCTTAATAATTATAATACAGATAAAAGAGACTGCAGCTGCACATCGAGCTCCATGCAAGAAAACATTGAATAACGCTCAAACAAAACATATCCAACATAATACCAATAATAAATTAGAATTGTAAATTGTGACCTGGCGATAATATCGATTAATTACCATATCCTAAGTACGTATTCATTAATTTAGTAAATCCAGCTTCGTCAAGCGAAGGAAATTATATTATATTCAATAATAATAATAATAATAATAATAATAATAATAATAATAATAATAATAATAATAATAATATAATGCAAATTATTGAAGAGATTTGATTTAGTGCAAGTCATATTGAAACAATGTATGTACTCTGCAATCTTTAAATACTATGTATATATTCCTGCTCAGTATCCCGCTGTCTTTCACCGCGTTAAGACCATCGAACAATGAGCATGTAATATACCACGGTATTTCTTATTAAGGTTTTTTTCAGATCCATAGATAAGACTGAGAAGATACGTACAGATACAAATTAAGCAGATCGTGGTGGCTATAGCGATGGGAGATAATATTGAGTGGTCCTTGCATCAATGCAATCAACGAAAAACACAGAGAGAAAATTCAATAATTAAAAGTATACAGACAGTAAGAAGAGATAGGGTAACTATACGCTCCCTACCCTTCCACCCCCGGTCCAACAGTTACCTAATATCATTCGAATAGAATCATCTTAAACAAACCGCAGTAGAATAGATAATTATTACGGTCCACTAGTAACTTTTTAATTACGGTACATTCCTCATAAAATATCTTCATGTATATCATCCAATTTTGATCGGCTTTAAATCTGCACGTATTTAAAATACCTCTAGTAAACTAACATTATCCGTTCTACTATGATCAATTTTTGCTGACTCAATCGGCATAATATATTCTAATTCCATGGATGCGAGAACACAAAACTCACAAGGCTACGCTATAGACTTAATGTGTCAATGTTAATAACGTTTAACAAAGAGTGGAGACCTATTGTGGTATTGAAGCACGTGCGTAAAAGATGATCTGAATGTCTCTTGATTTTTATCCGATTGCAAGTGTAAAGTATAGCGTACTGTTTGCGAAACAAGCATAATAAAACGTCTACCACACGAGACTGATCGGCAGTTTTGTGTTCATCACATCCATATTCTGCGTTTAAATTATTGTTGAACCGAGGAAAACGATACTGCCAATATGGCTAAGTAGGCTATTGAATGTAATTTAGTTATAATTTGTATTGATTAGGGTAAAATATAATAACTGCTGAAATAAGTATTATTCAATATTAATTAGTCAGGGCAGAAAATGTGTCTAGATAAATTGATAGGATATACCTAAAGGTGAAATTTAAATAATATAACTAGCTACTATAAGACGAAAATGTTCAAAATCTTAATCCAATATATTTGAGCATTACATTAATGGTTCAAAAAAATAAATAAATAAATAAATAAATAAATGAAAACAAAAAACGAAGACAAGAAAAGGTATAAATTTTATGTATGTACGGAAAATTTAATTTAATATCGCACTATGACATATTACTTTAAGACAATAGCTCGTACCTTGCTATTAGCGAAGAGTAGACCCACGCCCTCCATGCATACTTGAAGAAGGCCTCCCTCACCCGTGCGCATATCTTGCACAGGAAACTCACCACCCAATTCTACGCCAGAGCCAGCACCTCTTCCTCGTTGCGCCGCCTTCTCCATTGCATCTTTTATACAATAATACAGGTCTTTACACTGAAACAGAAATAAAATTTACATAAGATTTCCATCAATAGTGAAACATTGTCCTTACAAAAATTTGGAATAGATTATATTACCTTCTTAGTGTAATATTTATGCAGTTGTGTTTGTCCTCCGTTCCGCCTCCACAGACAGAGAACCTTATTTTTTGGACTATAAGTCATATTAACCAGACGCTCGTACCACCATCGTTCAACGATCACCCCGTTTACAGACCTTAGTACAAGACCGTCATGGCGAACTTCTAAGAACCGTAAGTCGCCCTCCGCATCAACGCCTGCATGAACAGTGAATGACTGACGATGCATTTGTCGAGAAGTTAAAGGCTTGAGATCGATATCATTGCCGTGCTGAAAAACGTCACACAAAAATGTTAATATTGTATACTAAATAATATACATCTAAGAACCTAGAATTGGTTCTAAATTTCATAAATTGATATACTTACGAGATTGGTCATTTGGTCTAAAAGCTGATTAAGCTCTTGGCTGTAAATAAGCCCGATGTGACTTTTACCCAGCAATCGACGAACTTTACGCTTCAGTTCAACTTTCTCAACGTTTAGCATGACCAAAATTGCCGTCAGGTTGTGTAGCAAAGTACACAATAATCTATCCTCATCGTGCTCCAGCCTTCTTCTCTCGCTTTCGCTAAGACTCTTGTACCTGAGGATATGCGTGGGAATATTAGGATAATACTAGAAAACATGTAATTCTTTGCGATCATTAAATAAATATTGTGCAAATGTATGTTTTCACTGCTCAAATTACCTTTCCATCATTTCTCCAGGTCCTTGATCCATTCCCACCATATCACGTTCCTGAGAAACGGCATCAAGGAATGCATCCTCCCAAAACTGCATCTGATCCCAAAGAGAAGATCTTTCTTTACCCAAGAGACCTAGAAGTACATGAATAATTTTATAATAGTATATTGCATTTAAAAAGTTATGGTATTTAAAGAAATACCTTCAAAGAGATAAGTTCGTGCAGCTTCTGGACTAGGTGTTGTAACAGTTGGAACAAGACTCCCTCCATGGTACCTGAATCCAGTACTCAATGATGATTTACTGGACCAAACGCTTGCAGTCCGCTGTTTACCCTGTCGTGGGAACTAGAATACAAGAAACGATCTAGTACTTATCTGTAATTGTAAATAATGTCTGTCGTAAGAGCTGTCGATAAATAATGACTGTAAATGATAGAGAGGTCATTTCTAAATAAATATATACAATATTTTGCTGATAAAAAAATAATATTTTACACTGCTGATTGAAGTAAAATGACCGAGATTATTATTTTTATTGTGAGAAATGTACATATGATTTATAAATGATTGTAAAATTTTAAATATCATGCTAAGCAGCATGCTATTTATATACAAGCACATCTAATTGAAAATATACATATGTATGTGCTATGCTATGTATAAATGAGTTTTAGTATATTGTGTGACTCACATTGCCTTGCTCGACCTCACTATCAGAGACGGTGCTGCGAAAAGAGGCCTGATGTGCCTGCCGAAATGCAGGATTTGTGATAATGCTGCCTCCATCGGTTGAGAGGGCTTCGCTGCTTCCTGTACCACCACCACGGCCTCCCTACAAACATAGCGTGCACTGCTTGCAGTCTAGCTCATTCAACACATTCGCAAGCTCGCCGTAGTGCGACCAAGTAAATATAACACTTATATCGAAATGCTGCGGAGCATATGTGGTAACAAGCTGCAGAGCAGGTGGAGAAAATAAACTAAACCAAAAAAGGGTGTCCTATGTTTTTGTAATAATAAACTATGAACAGATATTTACAATTATTGTGTAGATAATGTTTCACAGTATATTATCGCAAATCTGATCGGAGTTCATAAACGAGATCAGATATGATATGTATTGTTGAAACATTAACTATGTTTGACATCTTAATTCCTGCTGATCTGTTTACTTGGTCACACGGTAGCCATGACAGATATGATATTTATGGAACATTTAATGTGTCAGTGTGTATAATAACATGGATTATCATTGGCAAGTATATTTGTTACATACGATCCGGGTTTCTACACAGATATCCTATTCGATTCGGGCAAAATTGTATTTTCCTTTGAATTCAGAGCTTTGTAATTGCAGGGACAGATACTTTTTTATATAACTCTTGAAAATGAGCATGATTCACAATAGAATGTGATGAAATGAACAAGTATTCGTTGACGGGAGATAAAATTAAACAGTAAACACATTGTTTTGGTGGATCACACACACAGAGTGGCATATTAGTTCAGCCAACACAGCATGCGTATACACAGAATATGAATGACTGTACTATAGGACCAGAGTAAAAAGTAATTAGCAATAGAGTACCTCTGAGTCGAATGATGTTAATCTGCTCAGCAGTTTCCCTTTCTTTGAGAACATATCAAGAAACATATCGGTCGTTGATTGATTGTCGTCTCCTCCTGCAGGTAATTGGGGATGTGATGTTTCCAATCTGAGTTGCGGTAATTCTGAAAAAAAATTATACATTGGAAAGTAACAGAGATGATCTCTTCGAGGTATGTTTTAAAGTACCAATTTTATTAATTTACAGAAATCTATCATACCTGAAGAGGGCTGAAGGGATGATTTCCTCGATATGTCCGATAGATCAGGCTGTTTTGGAGATTGTGGAGATCTCAAATTTTCTTTACTACCAAACGGACTGGATGACTGTAGAAACATTAGAACAAGATTGATTTCTTCTTAAATAGAGACAATAAATAAATAAATAATCATAAATTTTTAAATGGAATATACAGGGTGATTCAGTTTGACCGGGCCATTTTAGCTGGGTGGACTCCTGGCGAAATTCTAAAACTAAATTTCCTTTACTAAAAATTCGAGGGACTAATAATTTACGAGCTACGGAAGATCTTAGTTGACCAATCACAGAGCCTACAGCTGCTCGAGTTAGTGCCGGGTCAAAAGTATAAAATAAGCAGTGCCCACAGCAAATCGAATTTCATTAAAATGAAAATAAATTTTTGAAACATTACTAAAATGTTTCGTGCTTCGTGGTTTTCGTCCTCCAGGTCCACTGCTACGCAGTTGGTCGTCGTCCAGGTCCACCGCTTTGTAGTTTTGGTCCTCCAGGTCCACCGCTTTGTAGTTTTGGTCCTCCAGGTCCACCGCTACATAGTTCTCATCGTCCCGGTCGTCCGCTTCGTGATTTTCGTCCTCCAGGTCCACTGCTACGTAGTTTTCGTCGTCCAGGTCCTCCGCTTCGTGATTTTCGTCCTCCAGGTCCTCGGCTTCGTGATTTTCGTCCTCCAGGTTCTCCGGTTCCTGGTTCTCGTCCTCCAGGTCCACCGCTGCCCAGTTCTCGTCGTCCAGGTGTACTGCTTTGTAGTTTTCGTCCTCCAAGTCCACCGCTACGTAGTTTTAGTCGTCCCGGTCGTTCGCTTCGTGATTTTCGTTCTCCAGGTCCACCTCTACGTAGTTTTCGTCGTCCAGGTCCTCCGCTACGTGGACGATGAGAACTACGTAGCGGTGGACCAGGAGGACGAAAACTACAGAGCAGTAAACCTGGACGACGAGAACTGCGCAGCGGTGGACCTGGAGGACGAAAACCAGGAAGCAGAGAAGCGGGACGATGAGAACTACGAAGCGGAGGACCTGGAGGACGAAAATCACGAAGCGGAGGACCTGGACGACGAAAACTACGTAGCAGTGGACCTAGAGCACGAAAATCACGAAGCGGATGACCGGGACGATGAGAACTACGTAGCGGTGGACCTGGAGGACCAAAACTACAAAGCGGTGGACCTAGACGACGAGAACTGCGTAGCAGTGGACCTGGAGGACGAAAACCACGAAGCACGAACAATTTTAGTAATGTTTCAAAAATTTATTTTCATTTTAATGAAAATCAATTCGCTACGGGTACTGCTTATTTTATACTTTTGACCCGGCACTAACTCGAGCAGCTGTAGGCTCTGTGATTGGTCAACTAAGATCTTCCGTAGCTCGTAAATTATTAGTCCCTCGAATTCTTAGTAGAGGAAATTTAGTCTTCGAATTTCGCGAGGAGTCCACCCAGCTAAAATGGCCCGGTCAAACTGAATCACCCTGTATATACCTGAGACATAAGAGAACTTTCGAAGCCTCCCTCTGTCAAGTCTTTGCTCCAATAATGAGTATGAGCTATTTCCATCAGTTGGAAAACAGATGCCATACCACCTAGTCCAAAGTTGCTATAAGTATGCACCAGGCCGTGTACCACGGCTTGAAGGCACTTCAGCATCCCTTTATAAACTGGCCGTGAAACACACTGCACAGAAGAGAAACATATATTTGTTAAGTTCACCTATTTGATACTATGTTCTAATATTGTGTAAAGATTTTTATAATTCAATAGAGTATACATACAACATCATCGATATGATCATCCGGGCTAATCTTTCTCTCCAATCCCTTATTTAACTTAGTAACAACAAGGTTTCGGTAGCTCTCATCTTCCATTAATTTTTTTAATCTATTCAATTTAAGCCAGCCTACCCCTTCGCCCGCCAAGGCCTGACTGACAATCTGCAATGCAAAATATTTAGATTTTGATGCTATCTAAAGAACATTGCAAGTATGTAGGTAATTTTTTGCGCTAAATCCTTTTTAATTGTAAAAATAATTCTCAGAATGCTCACATCAGTGAGAAAGGCTTGATTGTCACTGTTTGTACTCGATCGTTCGACATTTTGCATTCGTTGTAATTCCTCTTGGCTAGGTTTGTTGGTAGAATGTTTTATTAATGAAGATCTTTCAACCAGACCCTTTCGACCTAAAATTTTCAGTGCATTTGTGTTGTATTACGGTTTTACATCAATTAATTTATATCCTACACGTTTCGGGTCATACCTTTGGGAAAGGGTCCAAATGCCTGAGACTTGTCTTTGGGTTTCTGCGATTGGGGGAGTAGATTAGCGTTTCGATTGGAGGTATTCTTATTGCCTGTTGATAAAAGTATGTTTTCTGTTAATAATTACCAATTTTCAATCAAATTTCTAATAAATAATTATCATTCAAAGCAAGTAAGGACACAGCAAATAAATGTTCTAATATGTCATAATTTAGAATCGGATGTATCTCATATATTCAACTATGTTAAATACAAATTTGGAATCCGCAAATAATAATACAAAATGAACAATAAATTAAATATAAATTATAGTAGCTACTGTAGAACTGGAGAGTATTAAAAAACTCACCGAAGAAATCACTAAACATGCTAGTAGTTTGCGCAGCTATGCCATTAAGATCACTGCTTATATTGCTGAAAAAGTCACGGCCAATATCTCTTCTAGCACCACGAGAGTCGGATGCAACTAATTGAGTGCTACTAGAGTCTCTGCGTTGAAGAGGACCAGGTGGTGGCGAGGTATGTGGAGGTGATTGTTGTGACTCTCCAAGTCCCTGAGAATTGTAATAGTTAATTACGAGGAATATTAAAGAACAGTTAATGTGGGCTCAGGTAGATGTTATATTGTTAATTTACCTTGAGCAACCCCTTTTTAGTAGCTGCTTCTTTGGCACTTTTGGTCAAATCTTCAAACGTGCTCTTTCCCACATAGGTCAAATCGTCGAATGTATTTTTACTTACACCTGCAGCAGTCTTACTTGCTTCTAGTGCATTCTTAGACACTTCCTGAACTGATTTTGATGCTTCGCCCATTGCCTTTTTTGTTTGCTGCGTAAGCTATGTTCAAGGAGTATTGTATTAGGGTGTATTCTTTAATAACCGACAATTACTGTATACCACAAACGTTATAAAAATCAGATATTACCTGTTCCAAAGGTGCAAATAGACTTTCTTCTCCAGCCTCATTTATTTTCTCTCTTGCCTGATGTTTCAGCTACAAAAAATAGAGTTGAAGATACTTTATATCATATGAATATTCTTTCAATTTGGCTCAATCGAATTTGACCAGAACTTACTTTGTCCATATGAGCAAGCAATCCGTCTTGACTGCTCTGTCTGGTTGTCTCTCTGACTTGTGAGGCAAATTGTTCGAATAATGATCCTTGGGATCCTTGCCTGGTCACATTAGTTCCAGTACTACCGCCGCTGTTCTGTCTAGGAATGTTGCTGCTTCCGCTATTATGTCGCTGTACACCGTTACCAGTAGTCGACTGACGAGGTAAAGTGGGCGATCCGTTGTTGCTGTTGCTACTTGATTGTCTTGGAAGGAGAGGCCCAACTGCTGATCCAAAGCTTGAAGTACGTGCCAAAACATTGCCCACGCTTGGCTGGCGTTGAGGTCCAGGACTTAGCGGTGGGACCTTGAAATGTTCGAAAACGTTTTTTAATTTATTGAAATCGTTTAAAGTGAATATAAGATGCAGAAGTTATCTGAGCTCCAACTGTGGTGAACATTATAATATATGGTTTGAGAACCTAGTACCAAATTAGGTGCATTACTTGCTATAAAATTGTCATATGGTATCATCTTCTAAGAAATTGTATGATACATATTGTACAATCATTTTTCAAAGCCTATAATGATCAACAAGAATATCGTGACAAAGCATCTCATGAGCATAATTAACAGTTATTCTACAAAAAATTCCACAAACCTGCGACAAAAATTCAATACATCAATGCTAATGCTACTTAAGCACATGTCGAAGTTGCCAGTATATGTGCTGCGCAAGATAGAACGGGATCTCTTCAAGTAAAATCTACTGCGTTTTGAGATATGAAGTTAATATCTTGCGTCAGCTATACACTTGGCATTGCAAAAAGCGATACGAACTGCGAAAAATGAATATATGAATACAAAAATGAGGTGAGCATGAGAACTGACTCACTGGAGTGACAGATCTATTGAGGCGTGTGGTCCGATGGGGAGTGGTAGGGCGCTCTGTATCACTGGGTGGCGGGGTCACTAGAGACCCCGTTCCACTTCCAAACTGGCCTACAGTACCTTGTGCACTCAGGATCGTGCGAGGTGTAGCTGTTGTCGATGCTGAGTCTGATTCAAAGCTACCTCCCTCCTCTTTATCCTATGATTTCATATTCAATTCCTCTATTAGCAAAAGCAATTCTCAACTCGATAATTTTTTTGTTGGAGGTAGCCTAACAAGTGTATGTAATGACATTCGAATGAGGTGCCGTAAGTGCTGATATCTAGTAAGCCAACTAAAGGCACACGTTGCACCAACGCTTTCCAAGCTCGTTTCTCAGTTATATTATTTAAAAAAACAACTTATTAGAAACTTATCATTTTACTGGCAAACTAGAGAAGAGGGGAAAAAACGTGGTAGATCAGACTTATTCGAATGCCAACTCCTATTTTGGCATCACTTTACACCCTCAGTATTAACATATCTTTTACAAGATTGCTACGCAATAGAAGTTGGCAAACTTCCAGTCAGTTCTATATCAGATTCAAGTTAAGCAAAGCCATATCTATACCCTAAGGGACCGCTCTTAATATAAATAGTGAAGATTGTATACTGCACATTGTTCTTACGTTATCACTTTTAGCAGCTTGTGAACCCTCTTGAACTCTGGGATTCAATTCGAGCTCAGAATCTCTGTTGAAACTGGGACTGCTCAAATCGCTATGACTAGATGATGTACTCAGTGGACTCCCAGGTCGAGTTGGAGGGTCCTCATCAGCTCCAGGATATTGTAGAGAACTAGGGGGATTGTAGACATTCTTTGGATCGACTGAGAGCGACATAGGTTGTGGCTGCGTAGCATGAGGACAATTGTAGCCTGTGTATCAAATAAATGTTATAAATATACATGGGCAAGTCTTTTCTATCTATTAAATCATTGAACACAATGCAAGCCTTCGACTTACTCGGTGAAAGATCGGAAGAAACCATTTCTGAGACAAAATCACTGAGAGAGGAATAAGAAGAACTTGTACTCTCGGCTCCCTCGGAATCAGATCCACTTTCATCCGTTGGCTGGTTTTCAAGTTGCTTTAATGTTCTCATTGCCCCAGCTAAAGAGCCGCCAGAATCCCATACGGGGAAGAATATTGGTTCTAAACTGGGCGCATACCATCGTGCTTTGTCGCCAATTTGAGTTGGATCAAATACTCCCGTGTGTACTCTGAGAAAAGCTACGTTGCTAGGAGTGAGAGACCACTCAGCTAAAAACTCGACTGCTTGTGTCCTCGCAAATTTATTCAAGAAATTACTCGTTCGCGGTCTTGATCTCAAGAAGGAATTAATTTGAAAGGCTACAACTGGCCTGGGATAAAGTCTCAAGGTTCTCGTATGCTCGGTAAAGTTTGCTAAAAGATTTTGAGAGTTGAAGAAACGAACCATCGCAACTCTCGTCGCGACATCGACAGAATCTACATCATTCCCGTAAATAAATGGATTAAAACCAGGTGATGGGTGGGTTGTTTGTTTCTGGGCTGAAGGAGTAGGACTGATTGACGGAGTTAGAGATGGGCGATGAGGACTCGATGTTGACGGTGTTCCAGGGGAATTTCCAGCACTATGTTGACTGTGTACACTGTGGTCCATGCTAGGTCTGTGCCGTGCTGACGAAACACTGCAATGATTGTACATAATTATTTTTAAAGAGAAACTGACTGCATTTGGAAATCTTCATAATATGCATCATTTTCTAGTCTGTAATATACCTGAGGGTTGATTGATGAGACGCAGAACTTTCTCTTCTGCTAGGCGACTGCATCGAAGGCTGAGGAGAAGCGTGTTGAGGAGATGGTTGCTGAGGTTGTGGAGTTGACAAGCTTCCCATTGCCTAAAGAATTCTCTATTAAATATCTCGAAAACAAAGATGAACGATTGATACAATATACTGTTTTCAATACAGTCCTCAAAGTAAGCTAACAATTAAATATATTGTAAAACAATTTCAAATAATATTTCAACTCATTGAACTCATTAATTTTCATCTGAATTAGCTATAATTTCTGCTTGGAATTCATGCAGCATGCATAGAAAGATAGTGTTGTATTTACACCAGCGCCAACTTGGTCCATGAGTTGCATCGCCTTTAGAAATACACGGTGCAGCAGGAAATTCAAAGGAATTTGTGTCAGAGTAGTTTTACCAATGATGTACATTAAAATTTAAAATAATACTAAATGTGAGATACATACAGATACAGTTAAAAATATCAGTGTTACAATATAAGTGACACTATGATCAAGTAGAGAAAGAATCCTTTCATTTTACAAATTCCCAACGTAAATTGTTCATTTTTATTACTGACCTGTTTCAAATGATTCTTTAAAATTGTACCCTCTGGTTCTGGCAGCGCGGGTAAAGTATCACCCAAGCCACTAGGCGGTGTTATTTTATTGCTGTCTAAATCAACGAGCCAAATATCATCAGGCATTCTAAAGTTCTTCTTATACATTAAGAAAGTTGCAGGAATTCCGATAACGAACGGTGTAGGAGCCAGTAGTAATTGTTCGGCGCAGCTCATACATGTTGGAAGCAATGGGATTGCAGGAAACATATATTCCAACGGATAGATCATGGTAACAAATGCCATCACTGACATCGACAAAGCGTTGTAATCACGGGACTGTAAAACGAGCTGTAATAAAAGCGTTATTAATAAACAGGTTCGATAGAAAGGGAATTGTTCTTAGCAATTTGAAATTCAGTTCCATAGTTACCTTATGTTCGAGTAGAATGAGCGTTAATACTTTCAGGCATATATCAACACCCAATAACTCCAAAGGTAAATGTAGCGGAAAATCAACCAATGAAAACCTCGTGTGATCAGGCAAAGCAAAACACAACGGTGGCTGTAAAGATGGAGAAAGTATCTCAACTTCTACTCTAGTCTTTCCAGGAACCGGAACAGGCGCACTCAACAGACGTAGAATCCATGTCTCAATTTCTCTAACATCGTGGAGTATGATTAACGGAGTGCCTTCGAGAGCTTGACCGGTAAGTGCGCTCCACACCGTATCTCTGTAACAGCAAAGTTATATTATTCCATTGCCTGCAGAACATATTAAATGAAATCAGAATACAACATATTGGTTTAGGATCAGTACCTATTGACTTGTCTCGAAGCTCCGACTCTTCTTGGCGAAGAGCTTTCGTTGCATGCATCGATTATTTTTTTAAGAACAAATAAGCACTCTCTGAATATAGAGAAGAATGGATGATGAGATATTATGCAGAGGGATGTTAGAGAATGGTTTCTCACTCGCTGAAAGATAATGATTAATAGTAAATTAACGGTATGAGAAAGGAGCGGCAGTTAATCGTTTTTGAAAATTTACCTGGCGTTTTCTAGATGCTCTAGGAGAAGGAGAATGACTACCTCCGCTCTCACTGTCTCCACTAGGAGCAGTTACGCCGAGTCTTGGGGCGTGGGAGGCGTGAGGTGTGTCTGAGTCTCTCCTACTTGGGCAGTCCCTTTCAGAGTCGCTTGGCCCCACCGCACTGCTCCTATAGTCGCTATAAAGAACAGCTCTAGATACAGTCGCATAGTTACAGTATAACAAATGTATTTAGAAAGAGATAGATAGTGACAGAGCTGTGAGTATTATTGAATTTGAGGAGATGTTTCTTTGTTGGAATTTGTTCTGGGAAGCACTTGAAGCTCACTGCTATATATCTTTGATGAAATGCTGAGAAGGTTCGGACGGAAATGACAAACTGTGTGTGAAAAATTATGATAAAATTCCGTTTCACCTTGAAAATGCAGAATCCGAACTCTTCTCCATACTCTTCCTCCAACTTTCCCGACGAAAAGTTGTGCTGTGCCGATCTCTTCTTCCAGTTACACCGCCTCCTGTACTTCCACTTCGTTCTATCGGTCGGTAGAAATTCACGCATATTCCGTAACGCGTTTTTCCTGCGGGATCAGAGACACACTTTTTAATATAAAATCAAGAAGATGCATACAGAGCCAGAGGTCGTCCTATTGGAAATGACCTGCAGATACATTCGTAGGAAAGAATTGCGAATTTCGATATACTGAATCCCTGTCTACGATCCTGTGGGAATAACGAAGGGTTTTTAACGCCTATCTCAGGATTTTTAACAGGGCTGAAAAAATATACACTTACCGGAATCTTTATCGGTAAGAGTGAAGGTGAAGGATGTAGCTTCTCGTAAAACTGTGCGTTTGGGTCCAACGTTGCTGCAGCCTTCTGGTTGACAAAAATAAACCATGTCAAGAGGCAATGGGAAATCCTTGTGATCTTCGACAGGATATCTACGCAGCAGCTCTGGAACCTGTGAATCGCAATGCGAATATTTATTATCGGTGTGAAACGTGGAGCGGAATAAATCGGAAAATATGATCGCATTTATAATTAATTTACCTGCACAGGCTGGCGAGAAGCTGAGGGTGGTCTGGCCCCCACAATGGCCATGTAGTCGACCAGGCGGGGGCACAGAAATTTTTTTTGAATATCCATTCCTGTGTTTGTGATAAGCGTTGTCACCGACGTATACAAGTACACGTCATTCGAGCTTTGTGGTTCAAGTCAAGCTTGTCTCTTAATCGAACCATCATTATGTCATTTTTCTCAGAATTCCCTAGAGCTGTAAAAAAAATTTTCAAGTGATTCTCAAGGTATTTTTTTTATCGGAGTTGAAAACAACAATATTACACTGCAATCTCACAATTGCATGAATTTATAATCTTCAAACGCGTAGTCGAAGAATTTATTCAAAGAGTCCGTATCTCTGTGGTTGACCGTAATTATCACGGCCCCAATCTTCGTCTAATTGATTTATCTCGTACATTTTTATGATATTCATGGAGTAAATGTTTTTTATTTGACAGTCAATTAAAATACAATATATTTTCGGTATTATTTTGACGATTTAGTTCTACCCGCGTCGGAGGCGCGGTTAAACATTTCTGTTCTTCATTGAACGGAAAATCGATGGAAAGGACGTAATCTCCACGAACCTACACCCCACCTATGCCACTCACCACATTCTGCGTCTGCGTCTACAAAATTTCCGACGAAAACCACAACCTTTATCACTCTGATTTGTACAAAAACAATGATTATCTTTATGTACATACATACATACACATGAAGCAGATCAAACGACCAAATAACATTTCGTTCCCTGCATTATCTCTGATTATATGTATTTATAAACATGAAAAAGATGTAATTAACCGAATACGATCTCTTTGGCAACTTGATTACCTGTTTTTATGAATGCAGAACATTTTTTTTTATCTATTAGACAATGTAGCGAAAATCGGGAAAGATATATTCCGAGGCTCTGATTACAACGAATAAACATCAATAGTATTATAAATCTGTAACAGGAAAACGAATCAGGAACAGATACTGTTAATATAAAAAAAATAAAATAAAAATTATATACAACTAAGGGAATGATGAATTATTAGCAGCTTTGACTCGGCCTCCAGTATCTTTTGATCTTATATAACAATGACGCTAATTCGAATAAATCTCTGTAAGGTAACGCTGGATACTGTGTATCGTTGAGACTTGATATTACTGAAAAGCAGTAAAATATCTCGTAAAATGCAATGTTCCGAAATGCGGAAAAATAAAATGAAACAAAATGTACAGTAATTAGGAGAGATGAAAAACTGAGTTTCTTTAGTGTTAATTAAAGCTACATAATTTTTAAGGATGTGATCGATCGTTGAAAGAAAAGTTTTTTTTTCTTCATAATCAATAATGTACGAGAACGTCGGAGTTCTGAACCCTTTGTGGGAATATGGGACTTCAGGGGAATGGGTTTGGCTAGGAAAAGCGGGGCGAGAAGTGCGAGGAGATCGGCGAGGGCCAAGGACACAGCTTTCAGCGAGATGCTGGAACTGCGCTTAAATCTCAGAGGGGTTGTTTCAGCGTAGTAGTTTCCCGGAAACCCGGACCCGATCCCCCTTCCTCCGTTCCTGATCCCAGAGGAGTAAGCAGATTCAGACACACACCGGTGGCTCAAATAGCTCTAAAGCCCGAGTTGCAGAGAAAATGGGGATTTAAAATTCAACGGAATTAAAGTACCTGAACGCAAGACTTGTTCTGAAACTCAATTTTAGCCCCGAATTTAAACGAGAATAAAATGAGCCAGAATTTTCGGGGATAATATAGAATATAAAAATAATTTTCACGACCATCAGCGTACCATGTCTTCATTATTTGCATATTGAATAATTAAATTAACTCCGCGGAGCTTAGCGTAAGTGAAAACAGCCCTCGGTCATGGTCAGACGCGACGGGCTGACCCTATACGATTTTACTACTAAACGTACGCGCCTCGGCAGCGCGGTCTCCTAAGAGTTTATCGTCACTTGAATTTTGCGAGAATCAATAACTGTTGAAGAGTACAAAAATAATCAGTATTTTTGATATAATTTTGCAGCGATATATAATAAAAATGTTCGTTATAAGACTAGACCGAATACTGCAGCCACATCTTTTACAGAGATTGTGGGAATAGTAGATACATATCTACATACGTCAGACTTTACAGCTTTCTATCTAAGACATTTTGGAGCGTGAGGATTTAGGTGGATGCGTCATGAAGTCAAGATCTAATTTTCTTTATATAGCGTACGTGTCTCGAAATTCTATGTATATATGTATGTAATTTTTTTTCAATATGAAAGGACAATTTTTATTGATTTCTAATCACATTATTTTCTCTCTTGTATATACCAACACTTTCAATCCTGCGCTAGCCTTTTGACCTCTATTCTCTTCTAGCCCTTGTCTGCAATAACACTTAAAGGCGAACATGACCTAGTTTTATGAAGCTATTACGAACAAGAATGGAACCGCTTATAATTGGGTCAATATCAGCAATTTGATTAACAACCCTTACCATGCTTCGTGCTGTATGTTATACCTTTGACATTGAATTAGAAAGCGTTTTTCATAAATACATACTAGAATTATATACATTTTTGTATACCAATTATACAAGAGTATATATAGGTATAGTTGTATATCTCCTCGAATAACAGCTTTATATAATTTTCTTCTTACATAATTTGCTGATTTTCTTGATAATAATGCACATCGATTTTCCCCTTTCCCTTGTAAATTTATATAATAACAAATAGTACTCCCTTGAAATGTATCATTCAATAATTAATTACATTTTCGAGAAATTCAATAAATTTACGCAATTGCTATTCTGAAGGATATAGGTAAAATCAAGTAGACAGTGTGCGGTACCAGTTTGGCACCTGTGCATACCAAATATACAAATAATTAATTTCGTTCACTTATGGGAGCTGCTATAGGTGCACATGTGTATAATACATACATATACACCTATATGCTTACATGTGCCTATACGGGTTATCACTATCAGCGACAGTACCAAACTATAGTAGAAAATGTATAAGACGTACGAGTGTATAAATTACAATAAGCTGTTATACGACGATGGAACAGATATCGGCTACTGTTGTAGAACATATGAGTTGAGGAGAGTAATATTATTCAGATAAAAGAAATGTTTAAAAACATAAAATTGTACAAGTTATCCAGGATGTACGTAACGCGGCGATTTGAGTCGCCGTAAACCGCGTTTGATAAGAAAAAAAGAAACAGTTAGAGAATAACCGGCGAAATGGGGTTTTCGTTTCCGCACTGAATTTTCAAAATTCAAAATATTAAGTAAAACTGAAAATCTGTTCCGCTACAATTGCTCGAAAATATACTCTTGTCTTAAAATTTTATAAAAATGAAATAAAAAAAAAGAAAAAAAAACTTACGAGAATCTTGCGGACGTGAGCGATGTACATGGCGAGTAACTCGGAGACACTTGTTCGCCGCGTTGTGTTGCGTTGCGTTGTGTTGTTCGTATCTGACGATACTACTCCAGCGGTTGGCACTAGTAACACTGAGTACTGAGCGCGTGCAAAACGTTTGCTATTTCCCTCCCGCTTTCGCAACCGAGTTATGTCCCTCAGTCTTTCTTCCTCACACCGTGTGCCCTCGTTGGCTACTGGAGAACCTTGCTGGATCAATACCTAAACGAAAAGCGAAAATTAGAGCAGGATGAATAGCGCGGGTGGCTTTCAGAGTCTGACTGAGATGGAGTAAAGGATATAGGTAGAGCTTTTTCAAGGCGCGCGCGAATCCTCGTGACGTATATACCAGACGTGTTACGAGACGTACATACCCATACACATTTACGCTTATTCTCTACGTCTATATGTATATACTTAGATACTTTTCAAGATTATATATACATATATATACATACCTGGATTCCCGCCTACAGTTTCTTTTTTCTTTTTTGTTTTCTTCTTTTATCTCGGGAGGATTTTCAGCTAGATATATTAAAGAACTTTCCCAACGGTATAATTAATTATCAAAAGAAATGATTCTTCTTTTTTTTAGGTCGTCGTGAGTAAAAATTTAATTTTAGAGAAGTGCAATTAACGAAATAATAATATACAGGTATAGTGGCTAGAATTTTTTGTGATTAATTCAGATTTTGTACGTATATATATATATATATATATATATATATATATATATATATATATATATATATATATATATATATATATATATATATATATATATATATATATATATATATGTATATAGGTATAGGTATATTTGGTAGTTAAATATCTAATTTTCGTTGTCGTGGATTGTGAAAAAGTTGAGAGATTTATATATACACTATTAATATTTACAATTCATTTTGGGCTCTTATCTAGACTTCGTGGGATGCTATCTCCTTATTTTCTTTCAGAATAACGCCTACGCATTATTATACTATGAGTAGGTATATTTACATAATGCTCACAGCCAAACCGTAATGGCTTACGTTTGGATATTGATTCTTATCGTGTGTCACTTATCTCGTATCAGTAAGCGGAAAAAGATGGACGAAAATGAGAGGATTTGATTTAGCAATTTACAAACTCGTATATTTTTCGAAATTTCAATTTACCTCATCGTGGAAATTTTAATTTTATTGATTATTGTTAATGCTTTATTCGAATTCATTCGAGCGGATTGTATCACGAACCGTTTCAATTAGTCATTTCGAAATTATGAAACCTAACAGAGGAGGAAGATTGCAAGTTTAATTGGAGTGGTTTCATTCCGCAACTCGCTCAATTTGGATTCTCTTCTCCTTTGAAATTATAATTGCACGCCGATAGGGTCAGATTTTAATTATCACCTTCACTTCTGTTCAATCTTCTTCCATTTGCTTCGGAAAGTACATCAAAGTGACGTTGAAAAAAAAGCCAATTATACGAGATTTTATAATAGATAAAGAGTTCAACTGATTGTAAGCCGATTATTTAATTAAAAATATTATCTCGGAAGAGTATCATATATATTCATACATTCAATTCTTGTAGAATAATAAGTTATGACAACGAATCTAATATTTGAAAAGGCTGCAGCAATTTGCAAGCTGCAGAAAATTAATATTTATACAATTGCTGAGAGGTATGTATGTAATCATACGTGCAAAGAATTCTAGGGAACATATGATAACGTGATCACGTGTGACCTATTCGTCCTTAGCATTGCGGGGGCGGTAGCCTGGAAAGTGTTCAAGCTGTATAAAATTAAATCACTCCGTACATCTCCTTAAGTAGAGATTTAACAGCTACATATCTCGTGAAGATAATATTATTTGAGAGCTTATTGCGCTAAAGGAAAGGAGATAATAATAATGTCTAAGGATCAGGAGCATATAATTAATGAAATAATTATAGACGAGCTATTGGGACGAATAGGGGAAAATTTTATGAGATCAAGGAGCAGGAGAGTATAAAACAATCAAAATATCGTATGTAATGCGATTAAAATATAACCCGAAAGGCACAGGTATAATAATCTAAAATCGCTAAAAACCCAGGACCAATAATATCCCATATATCATACATCGGGGTATATGCTGCGCGCAGGCTACTGATTGCAAAAGCCATAAATCATACGGTGACATCAGCCAGCATCGTATAAAAGTAGATTGAAAATCGATATATTCTTACGCGTAGCCAGTATAATACACGCACTTGAAATAATGAAAACTAACAAAAAAAGGGAAGAAAAAAGTGTAGCTGCTGTAGCTGTACGTGACACACGCTACTATGGACATTTTTTTATGATACTTTCAGATGAACTCTGTGAGAGTCTGCAATTTGCGACTTTTTGGAGTTAAATAGGAAAAACAAAGACCGAGTCAGAGTCCTTAGCACGTAGAGCTTTCTGAAGTATATTGTACATACTCTGAAATAGTAGTATACCAGAGAATGTCTGCGAGCTTTAATTACATCAAAAAATAACGAGCTTGGTTTTTTCTTAATTTTTTTTCTTCTCATCTTCTTATTTTTCTTCAAACGCCCATTATCTGAGAAACTCCATGAAGAATTTACAAATTGGGTCTTTTTACGATAAATCAGAGAAAACTGAGAGATAATAAATCTCCATCAGGGGTACTATTTCAGAGTTAGTACCTATAGGAGCTCTTACATATATTATTTATTACTTTATATCGTATAGACGTTACATCAATATTTTCAAGTATTATATACGTAAATATATTTATATGGAAGCCACGAGATCGGGTCAAATACGAATAGCCGATACCATGATTTTTGTATAGCGTTTCGTAAAGTTTAAAATTCTTGTCTCTGATACGGCAAGCTTTGAGCTTGACATCGCAATCTCCTCGTGAGTTATGCTTCTTTGAAAAAGGGCGAGGGATTCTGTGGCGCAGAATTTATACCTCGTTGAGGCAAATATCTACCTATATAGGTCTTAGAGTAGGGAAAAATGTAAGTTCGATTCTACCAAGCATACGTTCATATCATGCAGATGAATCGCATTTTTGTATCTTCTCATTTGTAGCAGACAATTTTATAATTTGATAAATTGAAAACTCGAGTATAAGACAACGATATTGAAAGTTTCAAGCAAACGATTAAGTTCCCTTTAACGAAATAAATACTTGTAAAGAAAATGAATGCGATACAAAGTTCGACAGATAATTGGAAAATCTGATAAGCTTAAAGCTTGGAAGAAGGACCACTAGTTTGAATAAAATATCACAAGGAGAGTTTGAATTTATCATGCAGTTGTTACGTTCAACAACGTCATGCAACACGAATCTACATGCAGGTTGAAAAAAATACTTAGGATTGAATAGATAAAAAAAATAAATAAATAAATAAAATAATTATAAAAATTGATTATTAAACACCAGTTACAACATTTATTTACCCAACAACAGAGTTAACACGCATGCCTAATTCCAGATACAACTGTATAATAAATTGAGATAATAATATTTATACCTATGTTTAAATACAGACCAACACTACACCCCTGTATATTAGTTCATTACATTATACAAATATTGAAGATATATCTATATCAGGTTCTGTAAATATTTGTATTTTTTTAATTATTCATTCATTTTTTTTAAACATTTATTGACTTCAGTTAGCCTAGTTTGAATAAATATTGTTTATAATTTCTTTAGAATTGTTTCAATCGAATGATTTAATAATTAAAATACTCTGTAGGTACAATCCTATTCATATAGTTTTATATCTGGCTATTAATTTAATTAAAAGAAATTGGAATACTTTATTACTTGATAAATTTCGATTAAGGCTATCTAATTCTTTAGGCATAATATGTATACATAGAATTAGTAAATAATACAATTTAGGCAATGAAAGATAGGAGACAAACGTCGTCAGTAGCCAAGTATAGCTGCTGGTAAGATTTTGAAAGATTTTCTATACAAAACTTGAATAAATATCCAGACTGCATAACAAAAAAAAAATAAATAAATAAAATATTCCCAAGGCACGTGGTAAATGCATAAAGCTTATAACTGATGTGATAGCATGTTTCAGTAAATTGAAACAAGTATTACTAATACTTTTTTATCGGAAAACAAATATTTGAATCTAAATAATATGCGCGGATTCATTAACATCAGCAATATAATCTCATTCGTAGATAGATTATTGCAATAATTCATCACTGCGGAAACTATTATTGTCCAAAATACACTTTTTGGACATAATTTTGTAAAAGTTGAATATTCAAGACTAACAAGTAACAATATTTTTATGATAAAACATTATTTTTGAGTTTGTGAGCTTCCAGTTATTATCAAGATATCAATGTAATAATTTGTTGTCGAAATAAGTATAAACTACAGAACAACACAGCTACATTGACGTAGTTGTATATCTATATCCAGAGTATTCTCTACTCACTTCTCAATCAAAACTCACTTTTACTTCATATCATATCATATATCACATTTATAAACAGATCTATAATTTTCCTAATAATTTTTTTTCAATGAATCTTCCTATAAACTCTTGCGCTGAATTCTGTTTGAACATTTTTACATTGTCAACAGGCAAACATTTTTTACTTATAATAGAATTTCGTTAGGTTTTAATTTTCTTTACAAGGAAATTATGGATATACTACACACAAAATGTTTTAGCGAGAAAACAAATTGTTATTTTTGCATAGAACGAGTATTAACAAGCACAGTTCTAGGACTCGTGTATTTGTTCAAGTTGCAAAAAAGAAAAGAAAACAAAAATAATAATAATAAAAGATCATTGGTCGGTTCTTAGACAATTAAATGTTTCCTCCTAAATAAATACAAATGTGAGATTATACATGTTTCTACATCTGCACAATTTTCTCGGACATACAATTTTCTTGTCTCTAAAGACAATGGAATATCACATCTCAGTTAGAGATTGTTATTTAATAATATATTATTATTATTATCAATATTATTCATCTATTACGATCATAAAAGTAGACTCTAAATATCAGAGGTTGAGGGAGGCGTCAGAGCCGTGGTGATACTCCTCGTCTAACAGGGGTTCTTGTTCCACCACCATGTGAACTGCGAACAAAACTCTTCATGCATACCAAACATATACTTATAAAGAAATGTTTAAATAGTTATATAATAAAAATAGAATAAAACGGCTTACTATCTGAAAGGAATAAAAAAAAAAAACAATCATAAAAAGCTGATTGGTGTTAGTGATTCGGAAGAAGTAGAGAATATATTATTATCATTATTTGCAAAAATAGAAATGCACACCCTATTACATGCACGTTTTAATATTTTTCAACTGAAAATCCCAAAAGGAAATCATGCTAAAGATTATTTGAACGTACCTAGAAATTTGCAGAATGTAGAGCATTAATTGATCAGTAGATATATACATATTGTAAAGGGTTCTCTGAATCATCCAATCTAATGAAAACTTTTCATAAATACAACCTGCGTTTTATTAATATACATTATCATTTCATCACTCGAATTATTTTATCAACTGCAATATTGTACTTTACAAAAATTCAATTCTACCTGTATTATGTGATTATATAAGAGTATAAATATTTCATCGGTTTACATCTACAAACACTAAATACATTTTGCTTTCGCTCTGCGATTTATACCAAAAAATAAAAAAAGAAAAAAAAAAAAAAAAAACAGCTCGACTGATAACATTAAATAACATACTTTAATACATTTCGTTTCATTTGTAATTCACATTAATTTGATAAATATATTAGAATGATAAAAACGTCATTTTGTTTTTTTTTTTGTTTTTATATATACAGTGTTAGGTGTCACGCTTAATGTTATATACAAAGACTTCTCGGTAAAGGAATAGTGCTATCCTGTGGGTTACTAATCGGGTGATCAAGGATAAAAAATGTCGCTCGGTTCCATTGATGTTAACAGGGAAAAACTATTCTTTTAAACATAGGTAATACATTGTTAGCTTTCTGATCTGGGGGATTTTAGTTTATACCTACAATAAATTGTTAATAATACGGATCGACCGTATTGAGTTATGTGATTTTGTTACAACTTTTGTGTAAAAAATTTTTTACATTGTACGTATCTCTTATAAATAAATACAGGTACACCAAATCTGAAGAATAAGAAGACGCAGTGAATTCTAATTGTCATTTATTTGCCTGAAATATTTTCCTGATTTTTTTTCTTTTCAAAAAAAAAAAAAAAAAAAAATTACTATAGGAATATATTTCTTACTTTATTCTTTATACCTACAATTACTATGTCGTTCACTCAGATCATTCAGAGAGCTCATTTTGGATATCAAATACTCTCAACTGCTAGTTTGTTATCAAATATATGCTGACTAGAAGACTGTTACTATACTGTTACATTAAGCTAAAGAAAGCAACAGAAAGTTCTAACATTGAGAAAGTAATGTACGTCACTAAATCATAGTGTTCATCAAGCTGTAAATAAGCGAAATGAAAAGAAAAAAAAAGAGATAAATCGGAGAGAATGTAACACAAATATACCTATTCAGAGATATCTGAACTAAATAAAAAAAAAAAAAAAGAAAAAGAACAATATTATTTGTCATTTGGGAAGAAGTTTTATGCGAATTATAGCATAACTATTACTGTTCAGAGTTGGAATCTTTTGCTGAATATGCAGTATAAGTAGGTATGCAGATAAGTAATATCATTTCACCACTTTGAAGTCTTGACAGGTGTCTGTGAGAATTTAATTTTAAATAAAAAAAAATAGTGTCCCATTGATTCATAAACACTTTTAACAGTCAACGGATAATAATGAAGGGTATAATTAAATAAACAAGTAAGTAGGTAAGTAACTAAGTAAGTAAGTAGGTAGGTAGGTATGTAAGTAGAGTAAGGTAAGTAGTCTTATCTTAAAAAGAGTTTCCAGTTCACCAAATCTTGCTCACAGCCACCTGAATGTTATGGAACTAGATGTTATAGATTTTTTGTGATCACCACTCTGTAAATATAGGATATAAAAGCGCAAACACTCACAGTTAAGGAAAATCGTTAAAAGAAATCGAACTAATTAAGTGAAAGCATGCTAAATCAAATATTAAAGCTTGCTTGCAGTCGTTTAAATGTTTAAAGAGAAAAAAAAAAAAAAAAATTAGGACCCATCACCAATTCCTTGTAACAAACTAGCTTCTCCGCTCCAATTAATATGTTATATAGAAAGAAAAAAAAATGAGTGTTTTCTTCGATTTACTAATTATCATCTTGCATACGCAAAAATGTATATGTAATTTTAAAAATATTAATCGAGACGGTTGAGATTGAGCTTTGCAGAATTTTAACTCGGTACACATATTCTTCTCATTTGCATATTTGGCGATAAAATAGTTATCTCGTAATATTTTATTCCTGCTTTTCAATGGTTACCCCAAATTTAGAATTTTATTAATACAAAAAAAAAACTTAAGATCGATTTGGTAAATGAATTATAACTCATTTTTCAATGCTAATTGGTTTGGAGACGAGCGTAGTATAACGTGATAATGAACGAACTGTGTGCCTAATGACATTTTATATATACAATGATATAAAAACGATTAACGATAAACTCCGATCTGTTGCATCTCTCTTTCTTATTTATAAAATGTATTCATACGGTACATTCATTATCACGATGTAGACTTAATGGTGTTTCTTTTGCAGTCTATTACGTTGAAGCCTGTTAGTACCGTTTTTCTCGGTGATGGTAGATGCCTGTGTGGTTCCAATCCTATGTCCTCCCACCGGTATCCTGAACAGCATGATCTTCAAATGATCACAAATTTCCAAACAAACTTGAGAACAATATCGGAGCAAATCCAATGTCACCCAAATCTAGAAAAATCAACGCTATTTTATTACAGCTGTTGATCATTAGTTGAATTAAAATTATACACAACTAGCAGCAATTAATTCTAACAGTTTATACTAAGTTACTTGTTAAATGAATTGAAATCTTTTCAATATAATGTAACGATGAAACAAAACTTACTAAACAAAGCCAAAGAACATAATATTCTTTGATAAAAAAGTTGAAATACTGATTGAGGAAGAGCATTGCAGGTCCGATCAGTGCAGTATCCAGGTATTGCATTTCATTTTTGGTCATGTGAGCAACCTGAGGAATATGGAAATACGTGTTTGGCATTATTTTCTCTCTTGCCTGGCTGTTACCTAATGAGATTGATCTACGAAATATGCTTACCACGAGCCTATTAGTCACTTTTGCAGCGACCATGCCAAAAGCAAGAATATACAAGGCGGGATGATTCTCGTAGACATGCTCAGCGCTTTTTCTATATATTATAAACGCTGGCACGACGACAAAACTGAATGGGATGATCGGAGACAATACTGAGGTACCCTGAAAAACGATTTTCTACAGTATTCTGCACATTGGATGCTTAATTAACTAACCATCTATTAGCTAAAAAGCGGATTATTATTGATTAGCCCATTCCAAGTCAATACATATAATTATTGAAAAAAAAAAAAAATATAATAATATGAATGCATGCGTGTGAGTTTAAAATATTCTTTATTTGAAACAGATATTAGTGGAACTTTGATTTGAGCTTACCTGGCGAAAATAATCTAATAACTATGCATGAAATCGAGTTTCTTTTATAAATACATTTAGTTTCACTAATTAGAACTGTAGATTAGTTGAGATTTTTGATTTTCCAGGCAAGTAAAGTTGATAATTGTCACAAAGGACGAAATTTCATGCATGCTTGTGAAGTGATTTTCATAGCGCTATACATAATTATATAGTTATCAAAGCAAAGCTATTTGGAATGATTTAAGGAAAGGAGGAATTTTGAAGGTATGATACTGGATCTCGAAATATGGATGAGGATTGAATACAATAACAATTTATGTATATACGTAATGCATGGCAAAGAAATATTAATTTGAATAATACAAACAACACCGTGATACAATTAATTTAAATAGTGGTGCAAGACCTAGGCCCAATAGTAAATATGAAAAAAAATGATAATTCATCGACTCAATTTGCCAGCATAATAAAAATTAACGAACTCATATTCATGTGAATACCTAATGCCTAAAGCACTATTTTCAAAAATAAATCATGTCTACGTAAAAATAGATAAGAGTAACGAAATTCTAATTATTGCACTCTGAGGTATATGTTAACATATCAATATGACTATCATATTTACATATATTACATACTCTGTTTTTTGACGATTCACATGGGCCTAAATCAAAGTAAAATACAACTTGTGCACTACAACTGGATCCAACTTTGCCTTAGTTAGCTGACTTACAGCGACGGTGGAGCCATTTTTTCCGACACCACCGGCAAGAATGACCGACACGCTGCTCTGCGCAAGCAAAACAGCGATGCCGACTGCTGCCCACAAAGGAAACACCTTCACCTCTGTATTAATGTATGGTAACTATACGTTTGGAATATACAACCGATGGTTAGTTAGTAGAGAGATATTCACGTGCAATGAGTAAAAAAGTTTATTTACTTTGATTCATCAAAGATAAATAAAATTCAATTTTTACAATTTAGATACATCGATTTTCAAATGCTTCCGACAATATGTTCTCCCATGACACACCATACATTCTTCGATTCAATAATAATAAAGTAAAATGATATGTGTTATTGAGTTGGTGTGAAAAAAAAAAATTAAAATTAAACCAATAGCAACTATCAAATAAATTTTGTTGATTCTGGCAACTCCGAGTCATGTCGATTTTTTAAAGCTCACAAACCATATTTCAATAATCAGTGCAAAGCTGCCTTCATAATTCTAGCTGAATAAAGCCAAGTATTGAAACGATCTGAGACTATTTAATGATAAGTTTATAAGCTTTGATTTTCCGCCAGAATTTTTAATTTTTTTCCTTGAATTATAACACTCACTTGAGAAGTAAGGGAAATGATCCGAATAACAGAGTCTACTTCCAAGTTCATTGAATCAACACTAATAAAAAATGTAATAACTATAAAAACAATGTTATATTAATTTCAGATTCTATAAAAGTATCAATATGAGGCAAATAGTTTATAAGTTAATGTCTGTATTAGAATTAGTACATACATAAAAAAATTTCGACTTTTTTTATACATATATCATAGATTTAATGTGAGTGTATTAGCTATGTTCTTCATTCAATATATGCATATAACATTAAGTTATCCAATAGTCTTGAAAAGTTTATTCAATACCAGACAAGCCGTTTAAAGTGCATTAAAACAGACCATAATATAATATATTCCAGCAAGGAAGGGATGATTGAATGAACCTGTTTAAAATTGACCAGACCACATGTTTTTTCATCTTTTATAAGGAAGTATTTTGAAGTGCTTCATCATAGGATTCGTTAGTTATTGAAGGCGGTCTCTGAACAGGTAATTTTGAGAAATAGCCACTGTAAATTTGATATTATTTAAGCATCCGTCGAATGCAGAAGAAAATTAGAACCAGATAATTTGCAGCGAGAATATAAACATATAAATTAGATATTTTATTGGAAAAGCCAATACGTTTTGTGTGTGTTTAAATATGTTCAGATAAACATGTATAGACATGTATGGCTATTCACATTGATTACGTTTACTAATATCAGCATTACAACAGTTAAAGATAGAATACAGAAAGACATAAAGAAGAACCAGTTAATCGCATAACTTGTGATATTCAGCTTCAGAGAAAAGGAAAGGTTGTAATATTGCCGGGTCAGTAGTTGTCTAATTTTAGAAGACCTAGGTAAAATATGGGCAAGCACAGAATAGCGTATATAAAATGAAGAAAAGACTCTTATTTTAGAAATTAAAAACTCCTAGATTTCTGATATGCAATCAGCCAATTTTTGTGACTTACTGCAATTGTGGAACCGTTTTTTCCAATACCACCGGATTCAAAGACTCTACAGAATTCAACGAGCACCTTTATGTAGCCTGCATAAAATATCACGCCTACGAAGCTACTGATAGTGCCCACTCCGAGCACAGGAATCTAAACAAATCCATAAATTCTGCCAATTATAGCAATTTTATAACAGATTTGTAGACAAGAATGTCAAATTTTGTGTTTGCGGATTGAGAAGATAATATCATCCTCATGTACTCCGATTGTTTTCGTTCTCTCCTATGCTGAAATAAATTAGGAAAAAAAAAACGTCTGATGACAAATTTGAGAAACTACTTTTCTACCATCACATTGATACGAGGATTGTGTGGGCACGTGGGATCTGCTGACTTAAAATATATCATCACAAGCTATAAGAATAAATTTTTTTGGTTTCCTTTCAAATCTTCGAACATGTTAGTTATCTAAAAAAATTATTCATTTGCAATTAAGATTAGTTTTCTGTCTTTCAAATCGTTCGTATTCTCCCTTGAACTAATAGCAGGGCACGATTTTCAGTTCGTTGAGTCTATAATTTATTATAAACTAATTAATCTTGCATTTAAAAGCAGCATTGAATGAAGCATACGCAATATTACTGTTAAGTTAAAAGTATAATGAATTTACAATTATTGGACTTGAAAGGAAATAC
Organism: Macrophya alboannulata; assembly: GCA_949628255.1. NCBI lineage: Eukaryota > Metazoa > Arthropoda > Insecta > Hymenoptera > Tenthredinidae > Macrophya > Macrophya alboannulata. The sequence continues at coordinate 47,997,600 of OX451206.1, read as the reverse complement.
CGCTGGTTATCAGAGACAAGAAGATCAGAAGAATTTTAAAGTGGCATAAGTAAAAATAGACAGAGATAAAGGGGACGAATTAAACATTCGGTGCAATAAGATAGAAATTTTAGTTACATGGTAGGCAATTATGATTATTTTTTACAGCACTATGCATGTATATATTAAGACTACTGTTGAGAATAGAAGAGAAAAAAAAAATTAACTCGAGTTCAGAGTTTCGTTTGGTTAAATATGTAGCAGAAAAAGTAATAAAACCTGGAAGTATCGTCGTAACTTCAAATATGCTAATATGTTGGAGTCTTACGTGACGATAAATGTGAGAAGCTAGAATCTGGTCGTATTTGCCAATAATAATGATTCAGTTTGCCCTTTGAACTCATGTGCATTGTGATTGGATTAATAACATATTATAGAAATATTTTCACGTTAACATACCAGAGCAATATGATTTCTAAGACCCGTCTAAGCATTAACAGTGGAACAAAATTTTGTTTTACACAAAATAAAATAAATATAACGAGATGAAAAGATTGAGAATATTCAATGAGACTTTAGCATGTGGTTAAAATGAAGATTCTTCTCGGATTGAGAGTAAATGATAAGGAAGTGAATTTAAGGAAAGGATGAAATGTGATTCAGAATGAAGTACATTGTTGAAACAAATGTTAGTGATACAATGTTATGAGTGGGTAAATTCAGCACCGCTCCTCATGCCATGCAGTTCCCTTTTGCTGCATCGCCAACTGAAAAGTCTAACTATCAAACTTACAGCCACAGTCGAACCATTCTTGCCCACTCCTCCGGTGAAAATCACCGAAAACATGGAATATAAGTTTGCCAATGCACACACGACTGTCATTACGCCTATCAAATATTTAAATTCAAAACCATCAATGTATGGTATCTGCAAGAAACATTATTGTTAGACTTTGCAGATAAGCATTTGGCAAGACAAATTTGTTTTTAATTTTAAACCCTAAAGCGTAAACAGGACTGTCTTCTTAAACAGGCAAGACAAAATAATTACGCTAGACCTTTTTTTAAATTCAATACAAGCAGTAACATCTATTTAAATGATCTTTCAAGGTGGTGGCATTCTTAGAAAAATTTTGATATTGAATGCTGAAATTAAATAACATGAGTTACTTGTTCTCCTAGTTAAGTATAAAAAAAAAAATTGGTAAATTCATCGAGTGAACAATTTATGTTGAAATTTTGTGATGAACATTAATTTTTCAATGTTTGTGTTGCTTCAACAATGAATGGTTGACTAAATTATGCACAGATTGCTAAATTCATTCAATACTATGATCTTTTAGTTACTAATGATGCATAGTGGTGAACCTGCATGTCTTGTGTGTCTTATAAATTTCATAAAAATCGTCGATTTGATACATTCTATAAATTCTTCAAATATTTCAAACTACTTATTTCGGTTTTGTGAGTGTATAATATGACTTAGTAGCCTTTATGCAGTATAAAATAATCACAGTTTGTATAATACTCTGAAAAAAATCACAAATAATACTAATAATAATAAAAATAATAATAAAATAAAGACCAAAAGAAAACCTAAAAAAAAAAAAGATTAAAAACAAAAATAAAATAATCCTCAAAAATATGGACTCATGAATGTGTGACATGGGCTTTGAGATATTCAATTCATATTTACAACTACAGCTTTCATACGTAATACGCACAATATTATATCTTAAAATTCTGAATGACATGAAAAAATATTCGCGAAACAAACGGCCACCTATTCCTTTGAAAGAAATAAAGTGATCTTTGAACATCGAACAAGAATATAAGAAAAATTAATTATATAAATGAATACAACCTCTATCATCCAAACACTAGGCCCAAATATTCCGGAAATGACGTGAATCGCCATAATTGTAAACTGTGCCTCCGTAACGTCCACTTTCCCAAACCTCAACGTTCCTGTTAAAAAAATTATCCAAAAATTTTCAACAATTTTATAAAGAAATACCGTTTCATTTAGACTGCAGTAGAATTACAAATAAACAAAGTTTAATATTGAATTGTCAATTCTTACCAGAAACATAAGTTTGCCAATGAGCACAATAAAACAGTGTCATAGCACAAAAGCATTGGAAAAACATCCACGTCGGATAATATCCCAATTGTACAGCTATGCAGGCAGATAAGGCGACAAAAACTGCACAAAATGTGTAAAAAAAAAAAAAAAAACGCTCTTTATTTATGTGAATTATAAATGGGAAATAATTGATTGAATTAGGTGCAATTTGATTCTCTGTATGTGATCTTTTGACATTAAATATTACCTGTCGATATAGAGTCACATCCGTGATCAAATAGTTCACCCAATGGACTCTGGGTCCCTGTTCTTCTCGCTTGTTTGCCATCGATAGCGTCTAGACTTTGATAAACGAATAGACCTAGAGCACACAAGAGACATGCCCACCGTGGTGCCTGAATAAGAGACACAATACACAAAAGATATAAATTTTCTAACAAGAATTTGAATGGATGCCAAAAAAAAAATTATTTTTTTTCCCTCTCTCTCCTCGGACAATTATAAAACCATTCAGACCCTGACAATGTAAATATAGAAAAAAAAAAAAAAAATTTACGTAACCTAAAAATGGATATAGATGAATATTGGTAACATAATATTATAAGGAAAAGATGAAAAAAAAAAAACAAATAAAAAAAACCTGCTTGCTTGTTTACAGAAAACAGCGATTCATCGATTTTTTTTTTCAACTTAGAAATTCTCAATGTTACGTAACGTGACTCTTGGCTTTTTCAAAAATAATATCTTGAGAAGTGAAAGTTGGTTACTTCTGGCTATTAATTAGCGTGAAAGTTGTTGATGAAAATAGAAAACCTTTTGAGGTTATGGTAAAATGTTATAGGTTACTACGTACTTCGATTTTAGCGTCCGGACTGTACCACACGAGAATGAGAGTGGTTAGGATGTTTATGACGAGACCGACGATGGTAATTAGGTTCGGGGCAAGCCAAAGTGGAACTTTACTGACTAGCCAGTTCCACCAGGGTTGCAAAAATGGGTCTATTAAACTGACGCTTGTACAGTTGTACTTGTGTTCGTTTAGCCGTTTCAGCTGGCCAGGTGACAACAATTTCTCTTTATAAAACTGCATTGTTTTTTTATTAACGAATTCACTTTATCTCATAAAATCCTTCTCAGAAATACGATTTTCACATTGATTAATATCTAACAAATGGCTTTTTCTACAACACAATCTAAATTTGACAGACTGCGTACCCAGACACGTAGTACAACATCTACTACACTAGTATAATCCACTCTCCACTCCGAGCGCTATAATCGCCGGAACTGATTTATCGCGAAGCAACACTTTCGAATATCGAAATATTAATATTCACATGGCACTTCTTATTTCAGCGATAATTCCATTGCTACACTTTCAGCGCTCTTGAAATTCATCGAAAACGTACATTATACATGCATGAATCTGTTACAATTCAGAGTTTTAATCCTTGTCTATATAATATTAGAAACATTTGTATGACCATTCTGATATCAAGATTTTCCAAAAATAAACTCTAAGTCAGATAACTATCGATAGTCGATTGTCATAGCAGACAACAAACACTGGTAAAACATGGCGGCGCTTGTGGGATTTTCTCGCACAATTGTATACGCTGCAAATAATTGTATGAAAAGGATCCGTTCGCCGCTTCTAAACAACGTTAAAACAACAGGTTAAAAATACGATCTTATAAATATTCGGGCTGAGATATTACTCCGCTTTTGTCATGAATTATAACAAGACTACTTCATAACCTCACTTTTAGGTATAAAATTATGGGAAACTCCGACGGCCGGCTTACGATCACAATCTTTATTCAATGCTAACAGAACCGCGCCAGCACATCAAGAAGAAATAAGAGACACAACGGAAGAGGATGAGAAATTAACAAGCGGTAATCATGCGTATATTGTATTATTAATTTGAGGTTAAAAACCATCAATTCGATACGCTATAATAAATAAATAAACCCATTACTTACACCGAATTTTATAATCGCATTAATATTTTTTTTCTTTACAGATGTAATAGAAAAAGTCAACTCGCAGATATCCACCTCGTCCACAGGCCGTTTATTTGCTATAATTCAAGTTTGCGCCAAGCAATTTATAGTCACTGAAAACGATGTTATAATTATCCAAGGTCGTTGGCCTCCAAACGTTGGCGATAAATTGACGCTAGAAAAAGTTTTGTTACTTGGTAGTTCGGACTTTACTTTAATCGGAAGACCTCTATTAAACAGAGATCAGGTATCCGTCGATGCAACAGTCGTTGAGAAATCACTATCTCACACGAAAACTCGATTCAGAAAAAAACGGAGGAAACAGTTCATGAGAATAAATTGTAAATATAAATAGAACCAATGTTTAATAATTCAGGAAAATGGACCTTGTTTCATTCTAATTTATTTTGTTATTTCATTTTTTTTTTCAGTCTGCAGAATAGAGCACACAATGTTGAGAATAAATTCCATCAACATCAACGGGAATTTGAATGAAAAAAAGGAGTTCGAAGGCTTGGATAGAATATTTTAACTCATATGTGTGTAAAAAATACATATGAAATATCTAATTGAGTCCTAACTGTTGGAAATGAGATTAAATCGTTCAAATATGTACATGTATAGTTTTGTTTAATAACAAAGCATACAGTGTTCGATACAGTCAGTTAGAGAACATCAATGTATTTAGAAATACCTATTTCTTTTCTTATAGTTAAATAAAACAGCTATAAGTATAATTCCTCGTTTTTTTTCTAATACCCAAAAAATTCCAACAACACTAATAATTAGCAACATTAATTAAAAAGGAAAATACAGAAACAAATCGAAATTATTACTTTTGGCATTATTTGGCAAAATTTTTTTTTTCTTTTTTTTTAAGACAACCCTTTTATTGCAATTCTAGCTATGAAAGTACCTAAATTAATAGTTTTCACCCAAAACCACTTATCTCTTATTTATATTCACCTAATTGTCCTAAATAAATTGATTTCCTTTCTTTTTCCGATACTTTGGCAGTTCATTCGACATTGTTCATTTATTGGTACTGTTTTTAGGCGGATTATATCTAAATTGATGTAAACAACAGTAACTCATTTATTCTTGGCTAAAATTATTAGTTAAATTTCATTTTAAGTAGTACTACTATTCGTAAGTAATGTCTTATATTGTATCAAAATATTATTAGTCACACCTAATCATTTCAATCAGTAATATTTTGTTCATTATTAATCTTTAAGCTTCAAACAATGTGAGATAAAATATTTAAATATAGGTAGAACAATTCATATTATAACTCTATAACATCTTTTGTGCTATAATAGCAAATTTCATTACTACAAGTACGAAATTATTATGTACAGAAAAATATTTTTAGCTATCAGTTTATGTGCGCGCGTAACTATATAGATATCTTAAAATTAAGTATTTTATTATTGCAAAGAAAAACTTATTTGAAATATGATTGATTTTCCGAAATTCATATATTATAATAATATATAATAGAAAATACACAAAAAGTCTCACAGCCATCCGTGGGTCAGCCATCCATAAAAACTCTAATATATGGAAAGAAAAATCGATATCTCTAATGAATGAAATTGAAAGAATCTAGATTTACAGACTGGAGTGAATAATGAAATTACTTACATAATAAAAATTGATATTGTCGTGAGTAAGTATCGACGATAAGAATAATATTTGAACTAGCATCCCCATTTAACAATATTTCTATATGATTGGGGGAAACAAATCGATATATATGCGAAGAGTAATTATCTGAAAGGCGCTCCTATAATTTGGTTATTATTGTGTAATCCAAAATAAATAAATTCTTTGGAGCTGCGATATTTTCAGAAAATTATATTCCTCTTGTATTCGCGATTGCCGGAAATTAACTAGAACGTAAAAAGCAATGATCGTGTAACAAATGCCACCAAATGTTAATAAATAATTATTTCTAATATAATGATTAAACTGATTGTCAGTATTTAACGTAACAAATTATAACGATGTACCTAATATAATCACAAAAATTTTTCGATAAAATATATAAAACATATATTTATAAGCTTTAATAATATTGCGATAATATACTATAATATATTAATAATATAATTAATGAAATTTTTTTTTCAAATAAAAAAAAAAACAAATAATAAGATAAACCTTTTAGGCTTGATTAGTCACTTCATAAGTCATAACTATAACTTTAATATAATATGAATATATAAATTAGTCATTTTTTTGTTAGCTACTGTTAGTAGTACTCTGCTTGTTCATTTCATTAGTGAACTCAATTGAGTTCTGATTGCATAATGGAACTAGTTGTAAAGTGTTGCCTATTTTAACTGCTTTGAATAAATCTCCCGGAGATAACATTGGAGTTTGAACCTGCGTAAGTATAGCATAGCTCGTATTAGCGGGGCTAAGATTTTCCACAACTATTGGTTGTAGGGAAGGTGTGGTAACTTTAAAGTTGCTTGGTTTTATTGGAATCAGTTTTTTCGCATCGAAATTAGCGAGGTTAACGAATTTCGGAGGACAAGCCTTGGGTTGAATATTATACGGTGCAATTCTGACCATTCTTGTATTATCCGACGAAAGTTCTTTGACGATAAATTTTTTCGTAGCCGTATTCTTTATTGTTATAATGTTAGGATCTCTAACTTTTAATCTCTTTATATTCGTATCATTTTTCAATCGAACAGCAGAGCTTAGGGGAGTCGAACTCGTCGTAGATGTCTGAGCTTTTAAGGTAGGAATATTAAGATGCAACGATGTTGAATTAAACTTTGATATTTGAAAACTATTAGTTGCATTAAATGCAGATTTTTCGACTAGATTTTCGTTAGCCACTAACGACTTTCTATTATTAGAAATTTCAATTTGCGTATTAATTATATCCGCATTAGATTCCTTTGACAATTTATTAAATGAATTAAAATCTAAATTATTATCAATTACACTACATTCAGGAGAACGTAGATTATCCAAAAATATGCTGTTTAACTCTCCAGATACTTGAGTCGCCGATACACAGGATTCAGAATTGTGTCTAGGAAATAATTTAACACAAGCCTTAGATTTTGGCTGCTCACTCGAGTTCAACTTCTCAAGTTCCATTTCTGCAACTTGTAAAATTGAATCATCTAGACGATCCAAATGGCGATCAGCATTCAGACAAGGAGAGCTCATTGTTCGTCCAAATTTTTCATCTAAAATCAAAACAAAAAGAGTTACAATCTTCTGGGCGAAATTGTCGATTTTTCATTAACTGTGAAAAAAATTCGACTCTAATTTTGGAACTAATAATAAAAATGGTTTAATTCAGCTCTGAATTACTTTAAAAACAGAACAAATATTGGAACAAATTTACCCGTTCCAAACAGCTTTCTTTTTCTAGGCTCTCTCCTTTTGTTGATAGGAGTGGTTGATCCAAACAATAATCTGTTTGGAGTATTATCTAGGTTCGTAGAAGCTGATTGCGGCAGAAAACTGTATGTAAAACTCCTACTTGGAGTAGCCATTCCTATTAGTGAGTGTCTGGTTCCTTCTCGGACTGGTGTTTCTGTAACAAATTGTGAAACTGAATTGATACATGAATGAAACTCTCGAAATAACAGATCTTAAATTGAAATATACTAAATTTTTACCTGTGTCAAAGTCAATGTAGTCTACGTCCGGTCCTGTGTATTTAAAAACAGGTTTTCTTATGGAACTATCGGACATGCTGACTTTCTTTATCAAACCAATTGCTGTCAAAACATTAGCAATATCATAGAGTCTTCTTACTTTAGTTTTGAATCTTGATCTGACACTGGAATCCGTAATATCTGTAGTCTGGTCTATGCCGCTATCAGTTATAAGAACTTTGGCTGCAATATCCAAGTTTATGACTCCATTCTGTAAAAAAGGAGCCAAAAAAACTCATCAAATTTCTATTCTAAATGAAGTAAATCATTCAAAAATCTGGCCAAAGAATTTCTCACACACCTTGAATGATACAAGAAACAGCATAATAAATTTCTGGCACATAACGCCGAGGCTTTTATCCTCCTTGGCGTTAGAATCCGCAATGTTATTATCAAAATTAGGATTCTGAGAAACAGGAGTGGTGAAATAGGGCGATTCAACGGTAAAATCAGTCGTGAAAGCTCTGTTTATCTGCTGTATCTCTTGGATTTGTTCTCTCAAACCGAGTTTAACGGCCAAAGATTTGAGCTTGGCTAAAGTTCCCGGTAAATAGCTGTGTCCATGCCATAGATAACGATTTTTACCAGCTTTTGAAGCCATTTCCAAACTCTCTAGCACATTTATTATATCGTATATTCTTCTCTTCTCAGTGCCTAGAGCTTTGGCTGTGATATCTAGCGAAATTTCCTGAGGTACATTGCCGGCTTTTGAGAGCGGATAGAGGCTCAGAAATCTGAAGCAGATGATTGGTTAAAATATTTTTGGTTCTTGGGGAACGTTGTTTAGAAAGAAAAAAGCAAAAGGCAAAAAAATACGACTTACTTGTTGCACAATAGCCCGAGAGATTTTTCTTTTCTAGGTAATAACTTGAAAGGATCTGATTCCAGCTCTTTTGAAACTGTTAAATTCCTTTCGATGATTTTAGGCCGATTTTTTTCCTGCTGAGGAGCACTTTTCAGATTCGAAGCTAACGTGGTTAGTAGTCTGAGGTTTGCGGTCGGTGATACTGGTTCTGTTTTGATGTTGTTAAGTTCACGCAATACTCTGCGATCTGGTGATTCTTTAATTCTAGATTCCATAGCTGGAAATTAAATAATATAACATAGTTTATTGCTACAATTTGACGCGAGGTGTGTGTGATAACCTCAAAAATTGTTTAGTGTTGTAATTCATAGTTTAGTTTTTCGGGAGGTGGTTTATATTTGCGTTGAGTTTGGGAACGAGAATTAGTCTTCTTTTGATGAATTAAGGGGTTTCTTTTTTTTTGTTTTTTCGAGAAGTGAAATAGCTCGGGATTTACCTTGATCAGTATTTTTATATTTAGAATATTTTACTTAAAATAAACATCCCACACCTTGCCGCTCTTCACGCGTACTGCCTCTTCGTCGACCGGCATGATATTCATGCATGGTCGGTTTTATCGCCGTCCAATTCCACGTTCCTAGTTTTGGCGCGAGGCAAGTCAGGGCAAGATATTTCGCGCTATTTAAATGAGACGATATATCGATTGTTATTGTCAAATTATTAGTTCTATCGTTTTACGTAAGATGGCGGTACCGACTGAGGCAAGCTTTTAGAGCGTCAAGTACGATGCGGTGGAGATCGTAGGAACTATTTGAGCCGTGAATTTAATTTCAAAGTTGAATAACCTCCGATTGTTTAGATTGTCGAAACGTTGATTAATGTTCATGAATTATGTACCGTAAATTAATTACGTTTAAACAATATCAATTATTACTTCAAAGAGAGAAGAGTGAGCTGATAAAAAAAAGTATGATTAGAATATAATTAGAGAATGAAACGTGCTCGCAAAGTGTGTGTTTATATGTATACACAGATTATGAAATGACTATTCGTCATTACTATACGAAACAGCAAGGACTGACTCAGAGACGCGGACTGGCAAAACCCTTTTTTATGTTTAAAAATTCGTGTTTTGTCCTACGTAATTAATAATTACAAAAATAAAACCATTTACGATACAAATATTATTTAAGCGTTACTGGTTTTCCTTTTACTAGGGAATAGGGAGTCTTAATTGTGAGATATGAACGTTGAATTCTTTGTCAGTATTACAATTATTATAATTACAATATATTTCATCAATAATTGAGTGTTTGAAGTTATACAATAATTGAAGTATGCGTCAAATTTTTTTTTTCATTCTCTATTATTTGCGAATAACAATATATTACATAGGCACAGGGAATAGTTGCTGTACGTTATGGAGGGTCCTGCGACAATACAAAGATTTGAGCGAATTCTAATTCGATTAGGCGGACAGCATCTTGAAATATTGATGACTTGATTGTGAATTACCCTCTCCGTATAAAAATTATCCGCAAATACTTGTTTTAGTTCCGTCAAATTGCTTACATCTGTAAGGTACACAGCAGTTGGCGTCGAAAACGCACTGAAATAAAAGTTATAGTTGATCATCGTGTAAGCTTCAAGTAGGAATATTTTGGTGATTATTCATTATACTACAGCTCAAATTTATACTAACTCGATCCCCAGGGAGGCCACAACAATTGACCGTTTGAATAAGTGCCGACAGAACGACAACGACGAGAAAAGCGATCAAGATGTTCAAATTCAATTTAGCCATTGTGCTGCAACGTATTATCTGAAATTTTTAAATTAGGAACAGAGTTTGAAGAATTGCGTCTCGAGGCTGATAGTTTATACTTTCATTGATTTTCAAATATCATATCATCGTGATACGGATCTGACATTTTTTCTCACAACACTCTAGAAAACTCTGACTTCAAATTGTTTTTACAGATTATAATTCAGTTATATTACTTATTCAGTCATATTACTTACAGAGCTAACTCCTCGGAGATTAATTTCTACTAATTTCGCGGCATGGATTTCAATCTACTTATATAAGAGGTCCGTGGATACAGTAAGACGGTATATATTATGTACAAGTTAATCAACACCTAACGCCGTGTAACTAATCGTGAATAACCCTGATGTCGAGCTCTCTTTTTTAATCTCACACTAGCGATCGGAAAAATGATTTATTCGAACGTAAATTTATTAGGCAATTTATTTTTGATCACTAATTTATATTGATCAGAAATGAAGGACAATTTATACTTGGAAAACTAAAGAAAATTTGCATTTATTTGTACAGTCAAACCAATAATAAGACGAATTTATTTGAGGTAAATGAATGTTCCAATACTTCGAATATTTTTTTTTATTTTATTGCATTGTCCTTCCGAAAATTGAGATAGGTACAGACGTGTGATTTGAGAGATTTGTCCTAATTTCTATCGTTATTATAGGAGTTGGGTGAGCTGGTTTTACAGACGTTCTTTTCTAAATGGTTTGACAAAATGTATACATACATACGTACCTATATAAGCTTGTAAAAATTCTTCAGTATTGGGAAATTTCTAGTCAATATTAAGCATAGTATGGCTCTATTCATTGCTGAGATCTTCAATTTCCCAACCGTTCTTCCTGTAAATCAACATTTACAAAAAATATTCCATCTCAGGCCACATTCCCCCCTTGTTTTTTTAGCACACTGCTGTCTCCCCATCGTTATTTGTTGAAACGTAAATTCGTGCATACCTATCGATGAAGGATCTCTATTTGCGAGCTTGTGAGACTCTCACGTCGATTTCTTCGTCGATTTTACAATTATAGAGTTAAATAACAATTATTTTTGTTCCATTTATATACATGCTCATATGTAGCATCGCTGGCAGAATATAGTTTGCACAATCTTATACTCTCGTAAATAATAATCTAACTGGGATTTTGTTAAGATTTTTCTTTATTTTCTGACATTTAGTCAGCAAAACATAACGTTCCTTTTACGTAGAACATATTTACAATAACCTCGTTGACTTCCGAGTATATGCAAACAGATGGCCCCTCCACAACAGTCTGAGTCCTGGCCGCACTAGAACGAGAATGATAGTTATGAATCGTGTAAGCTTGAACGGCGAATACTTGGCTGATCATTCATTATATTAAAATTTAAGATTATACTAACTGACTCCGCAGGGAGGCGACAGCAATTCACCGTTGCCATGAATGCCGATATAATGGCAACAACGAGAAAAGCGATCAAGATGTTGCTAATCAATTTGGCCATCGTGCTGCAGCGTCTTGTCCGAAAATTTCAATTCAAAAACCTGGCTTAGAGAATATTGTGTACGGAAGCTAACTCCTCGGAGATTAATTTCTACTAATTTCGCGGCATGGATTTCGATCTACTTATATAAGAGGTCCGTGGATACAGTAAGACGGTATATTATGTACAAGTTAATCAACACCCAACGCCGTTAACTAATCGTGAATAACCCTGATGTCGAGCCCTCTTTTTTAATCTCTCACTAGCGATCGGAAAAATGATTTATTCGAACGTAAATTTATTAGGCAATTTATTTTTGATGACTAAATTTATATTGATCAGAAATGAAGGACAATTTATACTTGGAAAAATAAAGAAAAATTGCATTTATTTGTACAGTCAAACCAATAATAAGACGGATTTATTCGAGGTAAACGAATGTTTCAATACTTCGGATATTTTTTTCATTTTATTGCATTGTCCTTCCGAAAATTGAGATAGGTACAGACGTGTGATTTGAGAGATTTGTCTTAATTTCTATCATTATTATAGGAGTTGGGTGACCTGGTTTTACAGACGTTCTTTTCTAAATGGTTTGACGAAATGTACATACATACATTGTATAAGCTTGTAGAAATTCTTCAGTATTGGAAAATTTCTAGTCAATATTAAGCATAGTATAGCTCTATTCATTGCTAATATCTTCAATTTCCCAACCGTTCTTCCTGTAAATCAACATTTACAAAAAAAATTCCATCTCAGACCACATTCCCCCCTTGTTTTTTTAGCACACTGCTGTCTCCCCATCGTTATTTGTTGAAACGTAAATTCGTGCATACCTATCGATGAAGGATCTCTATTTGCGAGCTTGTGAGACTCTCATGTCGATTTCTTCGTCGATTTTACAATTATAGAGTTAAATAACAATTATTTTTGTTCCATTTATATACATGCTCATATGTAGCATCGCTGGCAGAATATAGTTTGCACAATCTTATACTCTCGTAAATAATAATCTAACTGGGATTTTGTTAAGATTTTTCTTTATTTTCTGACATTTAGTCAGCAAAACATAACGTTAAATTTACGTGGAACATATTTACAATAACCTAGTGAACTTCCGCCTATATGCAAACAGGTGAACTCTCCACAACAGTCTGAGTCCTGGGTGCACTAGAACGAGAATGATAGTTATTAATCGTGTAAGCTTGAACGGCGAATACTTGGCTGATCATTCATTATATTAAAATTTAAGATTATACTAACTGTCTCAGCAGGGAGGTGACAGCAATTTACCGTTGCCATGAATGCCGATATAATGGTAACAACGAGAAGAGCGATCAAAATGTTGCTAATCAATTTGGCCATCGTGCTGCAGCGTCTTGTCCGAAATTTTCAAGTCAAAAACCTGGCTTAGAGAATATTTTGTATGGAAGCTGGTCTATATTTTCATCGATAATAAAATCCCTCTAGTTAGAAAGGTCGTAAACTTACAAAGCTAGCTTCTCGAGGATCGATTTGAAGTAATTCCGCGACATGGATTTTCATCTATTTATATAGTAAGCCGGCTACAGTAAGACGATATTTGTATGTATAAGTTAATTAATACCTAACGCCGTGTAACTAATTGTGAATAACCCTGATATCAGTTTTTCTTTTTCAATCTTTGACTAGCGATCAAAAAAAAAAAAAGAAAACACACATGATTTGTTTGATGGTCAATCTTTTTCGAAAATTGATTTCTGATGTTTCAATTTATATCGTAACTGAAAAATGACATTATAAACGATTAAAGAAAAATAGTATTTATTTATACTATTTATTTATATACTCAAAGAAAATGATTAGTCAAAATTTATCCGAAATAAATGGATGTTTCTTTACTTTGAATATATTTTTATTTTTCATGAGCGATAAGGCATATTTCCGTTCAAGCAGCATCAAATATTGTAGTCGGAGGGAAGTCGATCGACAAGGCAGCATCACACGTATCTTACGTATAGGTAGATTTTGAAACGATTTTTCGAAATCTCTACGTGAAATGGCGAGGTCTGTCTCCACGACGCATATTATATACTTGCGGGAAACTTTTTCATATTTATACAATATTTATAATGTTGTGTTATAAATATATTTATAAGAATAATACCATGTACGGTATATTATATTATTAAATATTAAGCGTCTTTTAATTCCCACATGAGGCTAGGTAGTTTCGTAAAATTTACAACACCAATTTTTTTTTCTCGCTATATTTCGGTTAATACAATCAAAAAATTTTGCTGGTAGTATACAGGGTGATTGGTTTTAATCGATCCAGACCGATATTTCCCAAACCAAGAGAAATATGAGAAAATGTTTCGGACAAAAGTTGCAGGGTTGAGAGAGGGAAAGAAGTTGGCGGTATCGGATTTTCCTGCGGAGGTGCTGCTGAGGTCAGGAGAAGGTCAACTTTGTTTTTTTCAAATGGAAACCCATGTTTTTAATAATGTAATTCTGTGCCACTTGAAAAATCAAACGAATTTTGTATGAAACATTTTTTTGTCAGACACCAATATTTTATGATATTCAACTGAACAACTAGAGATTTTTGAACTTTTGAAAACATTTCACTTCTAAACTATCAAGGTCGGAGAGAAATTTCAAGAGACAAAAAGTGCGTAATTTCATGCAAAGATTCTCGGAGAATAATTGCAGATTTTTTTTCCAATAACTTTTTATCGCAGCTTCTTCAATTGCGTAAAAAACATCAAAAACTGTCGAAAAAAAGTGTGCAATTATTCTCCAAGAATCTTTGCGTGAAATTACGTACTTTTTGTCTCTTACAATTTTTCTCCAAACTTGATAGTTCAGAGGTGAAATGTTCTCAAAAAATCAAAAATCTCTAATTGTTCAGCAGAATATCATAAAAAATTAATGTCTCACAGAAAAATGTTTCGTACAAAAGTTTTTTGATTCTTTAGTGAGAACAAAATTACGTAACGAAAAGCATGGGTTTCCGTTTAAAAAAACAAAGTTGACCTTCCCATGATCTCAGCGGCGCCTCTACTAAAAAATCCGACACCGCCAACTTCTTCCCCCCTCTGAACCCTGCAACTTTTGTCCGAAATATTTTCTCATATCTCTCTTGGTTTGGGAAATATCGGTCTGGATCGATTAAAACCAATCACCCTGTATATCCTATGGATGTGACTGGTACAAATGAGAAAATTAAACAGATTTTCTGTAACAACGTTCTTTTTATTGATTATTTGTTCAGAAAATAATGACAATAATTATATGCCAGTAACACAAATTACGCAAAATTCATAAAATAGTTGTTGTGCGTTGATGCATGGAACCTGCGTCATTCCAACGACCCGAGTGAATTTTCATTCAACCAAGGACGTTCGATACTGATGATTTGCGTTAATAAGCATTATAGTCCTCCTCCTCTCCTTTTAGAGGTAAGCATATACCGAGTTTCAAGACTGGTAAAGGGGCACACCTGTACGGTGGACAGCAGTCAGTGTCTGCCTGGCACTGAAACGAAAATGATCTTTAATCATCACTTGAACGCGAGCAAATACTTGGCGGATTATTCATTATATTGAAGTTAATATGTATACTGACCATCTGGCCAGAGTCGGCGCAACAATTGACCGTTCCCATGAATGCCGAGATAATGGCAACGACGAGAAGGGCGATCAAGATGTTCATATTAAGTTTGGCCATTGTGTTGCAACGTCTCATCTGAAATTTTGAAATTAATAACAGAGTTTAGAGCATCGCATCTCAAAGCTCGTCTATACTTTCATTGATTTTGAATAATATCATATCATCGTCATATGGACCAAAAATTTTTTCTCACAATTTCCTAGAAGACTCTGGCTTTATATACACAAATGTTAGTCCACAGTCGTGGCCGAAATTTTTCTAGACTGTTTTTACAAATTATAATTCTGACATTTTTTTTTCGTTTTCATACGAACGATAGGGAAAATCAATAAAATTGTTTAGGATACTCTCTCGATATTTGTCTAATACTCAATGACGAAATACTTCTTCCAGTTAGGAATGTCGTAAACTTACAGAGCTAACTCCTCGGGGATCAATTTGAACTAATTTTGTGGTACGGATTTTGTTCTATTTATATAAAAGTCCGGATACTGCAGCAAGACGATGTATAATTTAATTAACACCTATCGCTGTGTAACTAATCGTGAATAACACCGATGTCAGACTCTCTTTTTCAGTCTGTCACTCAAGTTCAGAAAAAATGATTCATTTCAATACTCAAATTTATTGTCCAATTTATTTATGCGACAACCAATTTTTATGGCCATCTGGAATTAAATTAAGGAATATATTCATAATGCAGATATAGCCGCATTCGCGGTAATTCAAAACGATAAAAGTCAATAAAAAAGAAAAAAAAAAACCAACTGCAATAAATTAATCAGCGACTTTGGGGGGGCTGTAGCTCAGCTTATTGTCCACTACAATCGGACCATGGGCAGAAAATAATCTCTTCCGAAGCTTTGAGTAGTGTTTAAGTAGTAATGCAGTGTGCAATGAAACCGAATTTCGGCGTGACTCTAATATCATTAAAATAATAGTCAAAGAAAATGCAAAAGAGAAGACTTTTGCGGATATCTGAGATTCCGGCTATCTTCGATTTACCTTTTCATCGTGCTGCAGGTACGTATACCATTCAAATCCGCGACCCCCTGCAACCAAACGTCGGTACAATACTGCAAAATTTCAGTCGGTACCTGTTGATATCCTGCGTATCTGCAAGCTCGCGCAAGCACCCTTAGTTTGAACACATATTTACCCTCAGATAATTTTTTATTTTTAATGTAAGATAATTTTGGCAAAAATTTTCTGTCAGTTAATAAGCAAACTTATGAGAGTAAATATCGGAAAATATCGATTGGAATTTAGAGATTTCTTTCCGCTATTTGTTCGGTTATTTATTGATGTATATACAAGCCTGCGCCTATATACCGTTCAGTTCCCTACAGTCAGGAGAAAATCGTCAATAATTCGAAAGCTCGTTTTATCGGTAACGTATGTTACTGTTACACCCTTAGCTCTCTACTGGTATGAAAATTCCACCAATGTATAGAGATGGCATAAAAAGTAATATAAATTTTGTGTATATGTATAAATCATGAATTTTACTCAATCATTCCGAATGAATTCATTTCCTAATATCATGGTTCATTTAATTTCTTGAACATTTTACAACGAAATTAGGATAGGATCTCAATTACTGAATAAAATAAAGAAACAAGAAAGAAGAAAAAATTGAATCCAGCCGCATCACGATTTCAAAAAAAGCAAAATAATTCTATAAAATTACATCGCATTGCTAATTAACGATACAGTTTTCAGTTTCATTGGTAATGAAGCGAAAATTTGATTGATTAATTAATTATTTGCGTTACGTATAAACGTGGTGATGTGTAATATTTGCGATCACGTTCCTCGTACGTCTGACCAAACTTATATAGGATATAGCTGAATTGGTAACGTTACCGCGTCTGCAGAGACGTATCACAGTTCGTTCTATAGTTTTGGCGCACGTCCGAGTTTCGAATGTCAGTAATTTTGCTTCGTCGAGTAAAATCAGGTATATACACGTATTATTTTTATTCCCTCAGTTCTGGCTAACGAGACATTGATACACCGTTTCTCGTTGCCGGTTGGCTTTGGGTTGAACTGGCAACTTTTCTGCGCTCGAGTTCAACGGAGCGTTGGGGGCTTGAATTTTCGTAATTCGACGTTAGTATGTGCGGGCGGTCGCGTACGTGGGCGAGCGTCGCGACGCCCCTCGACACCGAAATGTCCTTTCGCTCGAAAAAAGACGGAAAACAAAAAAACGAGAAAAAAACAAAATAAAAAAACAAAACATAAATGAATAAACAAAACAAAAACAAGAGGAACAAATGAAAAATGGAAAATAAGAACGAAACCAAAAAAAGGAAGAAGAAAATGATATCATTCCGGCATCCCGGGTAGAAAGTTTGCGGCCAACTTTAAATATTGTTACTTGTTGGCCGTGGCTAGGAATATGCTGTAGTGTCCCTCGTCGCCGCATGTTTCTTCCCAGCATCTTGCAGAACCTTTGGACCCTCCATGTCACGAACTATGTTTAGCTACTGCACCCCAAGTGAACAAGGAAAAAGATGAAGAGAGGGAAAATAAATTCCTCTTTTTGACTTGGTATTCGGAGAAAAAGGTAAAAATTAATTACAAAACCAATTAAAACGTTACCCGGGTAGCTAACCCGAAACATTGTCACGTAGCTTTGCCGCGCCGTGCCGTACCCTTTAAAGAGCGAAATAACGAATCCTCGATTTTCCTTCCAGTTTGCCAAATAAGGTATGTACGTACCCATTGTACGAGTCAAATAATACTGTTTCTGTCCCAATTCGCATAGAAGTTCGCGATCCGGCCTTACGAGGCTCCCGGTAATTACGTGCCCTGGCTTCCTACGTATTTCCAAGTGAACGAGGTAGCTTCTAGGCCTTGCTTCGTCTGTGCAATTACGTACATACGTATTGGAAGATTACCTCCCTAAGCCATCGGCCTATATCTTGCTCGAACTTTGCTCTGGTTTCACTCACCTGAGAAAGGAATTTAATTCCATCGAAATGATATTTCAGTTTATACTGCAGTATTCGCTCTGCAGACGAGAGAAGATAATTCGCCATGTAGTTGTGTTATAGGTATCTCGACAATTCTTTTAGAATTCTAATTAGTTTCAACTTCGTTAATAAACTGAGACTTACATTATTTCGGTATGAGACTAATTCCAGGTGCGAAAAACAATTATCGAACGTAGCTTGCAAGATGGGATTGTCACGGGGCTTGAGCCAAGAGTAGAACGGAGAAGCTGTACCGTAGTCGGAACTGGTGGCACGTGCTCGACGGGATGCAAATTCAGGATTTGATTAAAAATTTTCCACTGCACTTTCAGACAGCGGGGCATTTATCAACGAAATAAAACATCGTATAGTAGGAACAGAGAACGGCATGTGTTCCTCTACCTTTAATTTCGTATATTCGTAGAAATTTGAACTGGGTGATAAGTAGGCGCATATACATCACTGATACGTGCAGGTAATTGAAAGGGCTTATTGAGGAAAATTCAAAAAGGTAAAAATGCGAACTAAAAAATATAATACAAAAAAATAAAAAATAAAAAGTGAAAAATGCTGATGGTTGGCAGACAATGGTCATGGCTCGGATAGAGACTGGAGAACATAAGCAGGAGCACGCACTAGCGATGTTGAAACTCTCTCTCTCTCTCGTGCAGTTGGCAGCTCGGACGACCTGCTGGGTTGGCGTTTGGCCAGCAGCCGTCACCGTTATACGAGGATTAGCTTACGATATGTAATTACCTCGACTCCCAACCTCCAACGCCTGGCCACTGTCCCAGGGCGACGCGTCGCGACGCTCTTTATCGCGGTGGAAAGCTCACGCGCGTGACCTCGCCCCCTGAGCCATTAGCAGGCTTAGTATAATAGTCAAGTTTGTAGAAACTGGTAAGTTCGGTAGAGACCCTGAGCTTTTGCGGTGGTTTTGACGAGATCGGTGAACCGCGGGGTTCGGTAGGTATACAGGGTATAGGTATAGGTAAATTCAATCGCCCGAACTTGCTGAGAGGGTCGCTTACATTCGTGTAGTGTAATAATCTAACGGTATAATTGAACAGCTTTGATGTAACATTTTAAACTGCTAAAAGAAAAAAAACAACTCAAATTATTGACGGCTGTCAACAGCAGCGAAAATTTCAATCTACTTAGCTCATACCCCATCGAATAAATTGTTCAAAAAGCTTTTTAGAAACGAGTAGATTTCCACAAAAATTGAAGCGGTGTTCATCACTTGCTGAAGAGGACATAGGACGAAATAAAAAAGGTAGAATTTCGTATCGTATCATCAATTATTCCATAAGTATATATATAAATAGTGAATGTATGAAAATAGAATTCTATAGAACTGGTTGTTATACTTGTTACTGTACGTAGCCCGAGGTCCCAGAGCGTAGGTACAGTGAAATGGGTCAAAAGAAATTGAAAAGAGTTCAGAGGAAAGACGGACGTATCTTTTTCCCGAGTGACTTCCTCTGCTCTATCGAACGAAAGCTCGAATCGCTCGTTGCAATAACGCTTTGTCCTACTTTTCCTGGCAGCGTTTAGTTTTCGTTTAGACTTTAAATCGTGTTCATGTCTGTAGTGGAGGAGCACTGGAGCACTGGATCCTCGCACAAAGTTCTTTCAGGATTGAACGATTGCGCGTGTACAAACTCCGTCCCGGGTACAAAGGAGAGCCAGGACAATTACCCCCATAGTAAACGAAATGAAAAATGAAAAACGCTAAAGAAGAACAATCAATTTTTGAGTCGGAATACCTTGAATCATCATCGATATGACTTTTTAATTCACAACGTAATGTCCATCAGAAATTTTCCATACCCTGGTAGCAAGTGATACGGTCGCCGTGTTAGTCAGACAGTTAGTCAGTATCTTAGTCTGGCAGGCTGGAGGATGCACGTGACGTTACGACTCCTAGGTAGTAGAGACGGCGTATTAGGGAGACAGTCGGTGCTCATAGGATGGTATTAGCGACGCTGTGAAACTACTCTGGTGTCGCAGCATCCGAGCACAGTGAACAATATACATGTAGCATTCGAGAATATGTCCAGCCCGAAGTTCGAGGCGGTTAGCATTTAGCGTCCGTTGAACCGCACGAAGAACGTGGAGAATTGAAGACAATTTTTTAAAGCTTGATAATTGTGGTTAAAAAATTGCGGTAATCAGGTTTTTGAAAAAAAAAAAAAAAAAAAAATGGATAGGTTGTAAATTGATTCATTGGGTATTTGAGGGCTTTCAGATGGGGCTGGTAATTACACTGGCTGTCACCAATGATTTACGAGTGATGGACAACATTGCATCGCAAATGATTTCACGCGATAGATATTATCTGAATATTACGAGGAATCGATTAGGACACTCGGTTCAATTCAACGTTGGACTTGTATGGTATTAGGGTATTGGGCATTAGGTAATACCCGACCACAGCATATTTATGTAAAAAGGCTCTATTGAATATCAAATGAAACCTTGTGAAGTCTAATGCCAATGCTTTGATGTATTTAGCGCGTAACGACGTAGGTACACATAAATACGCATGTCAGCCTTGATGGGGTATTACCGATAAGCGGAGTTTTATATGAATGTACAACTAGGGTATCGGTTAGTATGAATATAAAATCTGTAGCAAAAAACAAAAAAAAAAAAAAAACCGTTGAACTGAAATTCCATTCCATTTCTTCTCTTTTTTATTTTTTTTTCTCCTTTTATTTTATCTTGCTTTTCTTCTCTTTTATTTCATATCTCGTATATTCAAAGCTGAGATAGAAATTGTTGGGGCTTTTTTTTCTTTATTATTCTTATTTTTCTCATATCTCGTTCTATAGTGACGCGACGCCTCCCGATCCATTGCGTTAACCAACAATTTTTTTTCTCGTTTTTTTTTTTCTTTTTTATCACACCCCGAAAGACTTGAATTACTGATGAAGATAAAAATGTATCCTTGCCATCAGGCTTGCATTGTATAATATTATACTGCAGCGAAATCTATACACAACGGGACAATACATCTATTGTGAAAATGAGGTCAGGCGAGGCAAAGGCGAAGCAAGGCGAACGTGATGATATGAAAATATGAGGATGACGGTAAGTCATCTTGAAAAGTAATAATAAAATTAGGTTTAGCCGTGGTATATATACGAGCAGAATTTTTATCTGCGCGTGGTTTTGAGATATAAACGGCCGGAAAGTGCAGAGCATAGGTACAATTTCATTGGAATGGAGCTTGTGCGAATTGAGAACTCAATTTCTGTTTCAAGAGAGTCGAAATCTGTAAAATGAAAAAAAAAAAAAAAAAATGAAAAAAAAAAATAAATAAATAAAAAACAAAAATGAAAGAAAAGAGAACAAAAAAAGAGGTGATTGGTTATCTGGAGGGTCCTTTTTTTTTTTTTTTTTTGTATTTTCGAGTGTACTTTCATCAGAGGTATTTCATCGAGAACTATATTACCTCCGGGTTTTCATGTTTTAATTACATTCTCCTTTATTCTCGCGTTACAGATCCGTCAAATGGTCCAAATTGCGAATAAACAAGTTTGGTTTTAATTCCCAAAGAGACGAGCGGCCACCACCACTATACCGAGGGTACCAGCACCGCCATTGTCCTTCGTTATCTCGTTCAGCAAGCCATTATTATCCCTGTCTCGTTTTCCGTAACTCATACAACACAGACTGCGCAGTTTGCTTTGGGCGATGCTTTTTTTTCTGGTTTTTCCTTTTAGTTTTTGGTTATTTTTTTCTATTTTATCTGTTTCGTTTTCAATACCTTTTTTTTTTTTTTACCTTTTTTAATCATAGCCAAAAATTTTTACCGCCGTTCGCGATCATTTCCCGCGGTAAAATGAAACGAACTCTGGCTCTCTTCTGGCGAAGAAAATGAAAGAGAAAAAAAAAAAAAAAACTAAAATATTTCAGAGTTCCTCCATGAGCTCTTCACAACGAAAGGTATTCTCTCCGAATTCTTCTTGACGTCTATTTATCCTCGTATTTCATTTATTTATCTTATTGAATAATAATAACGAACGTATATATATATAAAAAAAAAAAAAAAAAAAACCGTCGAGGTCGTTCTTGATTCGTCTTACTTTCAAATTACGTTACTGATTTAATTACGTGCGTGCCCAATTATTTCAACGCTAACGAGTTTCTCGCGTTCTCAAGTCGACAGATAGAATAGAATTCTTTAAAATTGTATTCACCTTCGTTTATAGGGGGAATAAAGAATGACGAAAAAAAAAAGAAAAACAGCCCAGCGATCACATTGATCAATACAGATTTCTGCGGACTGAATAGCCATAACGAATTATACCGTTATTGTTATTATTCACCACGTACCTATATTCCATACCGGATTCTACGAATAGAATATTACGATTATTATCAGAATATAACAACAAACGATGGTCGTGGTGGCTAGACAGGCACACATTGATAATCGGGCAGACAGACAGACGGACGGACGGTTATTTCAACGCATCGATAAGCGGATTTAAGTGCAAATGAGGAGAGCTGACAATGCGGCACGAACTTCTATAGAAATCACCGGGGTCATCGTTGAACGATTGGTTCAACGTAGATCGATATTCACTAATAATTCCCGACTAAAACGATCACGTAGGTATATATGTATGTATATCGGTTCGATGAATATTCGAGTACACATTTCAAATCGTATTTCTGTCGAAGAAAGGAAAAAAAAAAGTTTCTTTTTCTTCTAACATTTTCTACACTAAAAATGAAAACAACTCTCGCCGGATCCTCATCAGACAGTCAGACAAATTTCTTTCTTTTGCCTTTTTTACCCCCAAAATTCCAATTTCAGATTAATAAATAAAATATTCGTATACCCGGTTGACACAGAAAATAATGTGATAATTAAAGGTGTAAACGTCGTATGTAATATATTACGAATATAGCTGTATCTATGTATAAATATATAGGTATGTATGTTACCTATACGTAACTACTACACGTCTACATAGCGACGTGAGGTAAAATGACAGATGACCTTGCTGAGTAATTAGCAAAGTTCAGGGCTACTTCGGTTCGTAGAAGTCTGCGTAATATTTACAGGGGACAATCTGCGGGAATGACTGATGGACATTCTCGAGCTTAGACTCCAGACTTGGTTACATAAGGTGGTTGAAAAAGTATCTTTGATATTTGTTTGTCTGGGTCAATTTTCTCGTCAGCAAATTGTTCGAGCTTTTTACAAATTTGCTATTTCGGAGCGGATATATGATTAAGAAAAAAAAACCACAAAAAAATGGAGAATGAACGAAACCATAAAGAGAATTTTACTCCAATATAGTTTCATCGATCCTGGATATATACGTTCAGCGTTGTTAAATACTTTGCGTGACTGACTCGGTTACTTACTTACTTAGTTGTTAGTGACACGTTGTTTCCTGAAAGACGCGCCCACGCATAAAGCTTCCGGATTTAAATCCGCGGCACTGCGTCGATACGATTAAAAAAAAAAAAAAAATTCTAAATCAACCGCGACTGCAATTTTCGTCGATTAATCTCAATATTGACTCGAAGCGAATCGGATAGCTGCAGAAACTGTCCGACTATCGGGTCGGATAGCTCGTAGGATGACGGCTGCCCATGGCCTCTCGTTCACAGTTCTATGTACCTATACGTATGTATGTATACCTGTACGTAGATATGTATACAAAAGCGACTTTGAGCGCCAAGGGACTCGCTGGAGAGGGCGTCTGACTAATTATCCCCAGCATTCATCATTGTCAGGCCAAACGTGGCAGCTGGCCCTTTGAGTGGCTCTGCCCAACCGTCTGGTCATAGCTTGTTACTAGGTTTCCGATGACACTGTATGCAGGGATGGTTAGGCGATGGCTGATAATCCGGATTACGTAATAATAATGTATAAAAAGTACAATTTCACCTCTGTATATCCTCCAGAATCACTTACCCTGATATTTATTACTAATTCAAATTTTAATGGACATTTCTTTGCCTCGAGCGAATTGCTGCAGCTTTTACTATACATACTCACTTTAAAGATAGATAGGTACTTTAATCTTCTTTCGTTTGACTGTCAATGTTTATTATTTCACCTTTTTCTAAGGGGTCTTCAATTTTTTATTTTCCAAAAAAAAAAAACGAAAACAAAACCATGAGAAGAATCTTTGTTCATTCTGTCGCCTTCAGTATAATACAGTGACTGAGATTGAGACTTTATCATGGAATATGCAAATCCGGTGGTGAGGGTTATTTCATCTGTGCTTTTTAATCGTGACATTCGAAGGTTGAATCGGTGAAAACTGGCTGTCTGGTGAGTGTACCTAATGCTCTTGAGACGGACGGCACACACTTGATATATCCTTTGGCAAACTTTTGGCAAACAGAAAGTCGAAATACCCAAGAGATCTTTGCGGACTCCGGACCACAGAATGAAGTAGAATTAATGAGAATTTTTTACGTGATTGTACACCGGCGAGTATTTGTTATAGCCGGGAGGAATACTCGGGTCAGAAAATATGTAACAGTGAAAAAATTTGCCGCGGAGTAGTACGTGGATATAAAACGTTCCGAATTCAAATAGCTCAATTTTTCTGCGGGATATATCTGATTTACCGAGTTTCAAACACGTCAGAAAATCGCTCTCAAGTATCGAATGGTCTTTAGCGTCGAAAGAGCAATTCGCTGTCCAGAGTTGTAAGTCGATTGAGTATCTTATAAATAATTCTCGTAGAAAGGTGCGAAGTTCGAGTAGATTCTTTACCACTTCACTGATTGTTTCCCCTGTCTCTAGTTGCTGCGGCGAATAAAAGGAAAAACCATTATTCCAGCTTTTTTTCCCCTTTCTTTATTTTTTTCTTCCTTCTCTTTTGATCGATATAGCGTACAGGTGGGAAAATCTAAGAATGTACGAAATCGAAGATCAGAGTTGAGAAGTGACTAAGCTTCGAATAAATAACTTAACACACATATTTCGGTGATAAAAATTTCTCTAAGATAGCAAAAGTTTGATTTATTTTCATGTTTAAGTCTGGGTTTTAAGGGGGATTTTGAAATCCAAGAAGATACGGTACGCAAGCAAGTGAGCGAGATCACCAGAAAATGGAAATTGTAATCTGCAAACAAAAACTTTGTTTACGTCGCTTTGAGTGGCCGGGTTTTATCGAAGTCGATAAAGAGAGGAGTGCCTATTTCGCAAGAGTAAATGAAAATTGCCCGCCTCAACGATAACAGTTGCGGGTTGTAATATGATCGGAAAACAAGTCAATAAACAATTAGATTCGGTTGGCAATTACGTTGGAATTAGGGAATACGAGAAGACAAAGACGAGGGAAAGGCAGAAAAGTAGAATGAGGGTTTGGGGAGGAAAAGGCGAAGCTGGAAGAGAATCGAAAGAAAAGCTTGACGATCATTGGCTTGTTTACTACAGTCAAAAGGTCAATTGGACCGATCACTTCACCCCGAAGGAATTCATTGAAACAAAAAGAATAATTTCTCTCTCTCTACTCAGAAGCAGAACAAGAAGAAGAAGAAGTATAGGATCTAGGTATATAACGGAAATGGCTTATTGTTAAATTTAACTGCCAGTAAATCGGTTTACAATTTAAATTACACAAACTCCCATCATCGAAGGGTTTTATTGACTCCAATCAAAACAATCTATCAACTAATTCCCACTTTTCATCGTAACATAATTAAAAAAAAAAAAATCGATTCCGTAAAAAAATCTCCTAAACCCAAAACTAGCCGAAGAATATGCCAACCAGTCTTTTTTTTGTTTTTGTTTCATAGAACTTTATTTGTGCCAAACAACTTTTACTGCAGAATTGCATATTTCAGACCGATCCATCATCTTTCAGTAGTAAATTGTCCTACTGTATCCGACCGAGAATATCAGTAGAATAATCCCGGGTTAGTCAGCCAGTATTTCGGTCGATCTAGTAGAGAAGTTCGAGTTTAGTCGGCCAGTATTCAGTTGTTGCTGACGATCTAAGAATAAGCGGCTGTACGAACTATATCGAATATACTTAATTAAATTTGGGTGAATTTTTTCTAAATAAAAAACATTGTACAGTACTTGTTGTGGAAAAATTTTATCGACTGGGTACATATACGTACGCCAAAGCGCTCGAGGTTAGCTGAATATAGTGGCGAAACTTGCACTATAAATTACGTTATCTACTTGTTTGCTCCGAAACTGTCGCGACGTGTTCTACTTACGAAAAAACAGACGGTGCAGAAAACGCGTATATACCTATCGAACAAATAAAGCTCCAAGTAATTTCTGAATAGTTTTAACCCGGAGAATATCGTTGATCGGATAATCTCGGCTTAAATTAATCGTACGAAGAAGTTATAGTCGTTTAAAAAACTGAAAGAATATCTTCGGGATATTTCTTGCTTGAGTAATATTTCAAAATGTATGGTTACGTTACACGGTGGTTGTGAAAAAGGGGCGAAAGACGGGTACGTACGTATAAAAAAAAAGACGAACAAAAAAGGATATTCGACGTAAGATATCTTTTTCTTGACAAATAACGCGATACATGATCAAGAACCAACGGGACACGAACCGCGAGATAACTAAGACACGTAGAAGGCATGTCAAGGCAGTACGTCATGCATACCAAATATTCCACGACTAAATTTCTGCCATATATATTATACAGCCGTCGTTTCACCCCGCCTGTATTCCTTTTCCTGCACCCTCGTCGTAGTATCTTGTATGTACAACTACGTATACATATATATACCTATATATACGAACACGGGATTATTATACGAGTTATTTTTCATTGTGTACCCATTACCCGGAGTAGGATATGTATACGTGCAGTAATTTTATACATTCTCTTTCTCTGCCTCTCTCTCTTTCTCTCTCTCTCTCTCTCTCTGTCGATTCTATACGTGGGATGTCCAATTTTTTTAACGGAAGTCCTATGGCACGCTCGAGCTTCCGCGAAATTAAATTAATGACAGTTCGTTGGAGTTGATTATCGATTTATATCAGTCGAAGGGATGATTTGGCTAGTTCCGCATGAGAATAGGGAACAGGATAACGATTTTCGGAATGATTACCCAAATTCTTTTTACTTTTCATTATCTTATTTATTTGTTTTCTACATTATTAACAAATTTTGACAAAATTGAATCGACAAAACTAGGACATATATTCATTTTTATTTTTATTTATTGTAACTCTTGATCATTTCGTCACCGGGTTGAATTTTTGGGTGAGTTTTTACCGCCCTCTAATACTAGCGAAAATATATTTTTCCATTTTCCATTTCTCTATCTCGAGCGAGGCAGAGCTCTGAGATACTCTCGGCATTACTTACGGTGTGGAAATAGCGAAGGGTAGTCGTCGTAACTCACGGGCTCCAGACACTGGTAATACAAGAAGGCTAACCAAAACAAACCGTAGATATCACGCCGGGAAAGACGAGACCTTAGACTAATACAAAGGCCAACGTTGGCAGTAGTCGGATTTCTAAATAACAAGTTCGTTGAAAGCAGCCTTTTTTTTTAATTCAACTGTAACCATGTCCAGGCGTTAAAACGACTCGTATAACACGAATTCAAAATTTTGCGTGGTAATTTATTAACAAAATAAAAAAATAAAAAATTGATATGAAGAATCCATCGCATATCTATGATACAATATTAAATTGGATATTTTGTTTACACAAATTTTCGGATAGGTGATTAAAATTTTTTTTTTTTTTTTTCGAAATTAAGCCCGAAGTCGGGGTACGTCTATGTCACCCGAGAGTGCAATGAAACGGTATACATTGTTCAAATTAGCTGTTATATTAAATTTTCGCAAATTGCTCCCCATTAGAATTTGTCATTCGGTAAAACAGACGCGAGAAGGTATTGCACTCGGGTCATTACAGTTTACTAATGATTATTACGGGCTCGAAGTTACCTCGTAAATCATGCGACGTTCAACCGTGCGGGTGGGATTTCAGACGATTCTTTATCTTTCAGTCGTACAATTAATTTATTAATTTACACCACTCAAATTCAATACAGAGAAAATATAGTCGATGTGTAGCTTTTTTTTTTGGCTAAAGTAATTTTGTCACTGAACTACCCCAACACGAAATAGATTACATCGATTGTGTTCTTGAATTTCGTATTCCAGACGGTTTAGTTTCAAGAAAAAAAAATGAAAAATTGAACAGCAGCAACATTCTAGCACGAAATAATTCCAGACTGATTCAACGATTGTATAATATAATTATGTATAGGTATATGGGTTTATTGTGAATGACCTGTGATCGTAATAAATAATAAAAATGTAAAGAAAGGAAAAAAGTTTAGTCAGACTAAGCCGCTACTATCGTATTCGATTATCGCTATCCGACAATCTCTAGATTCATGTGCCGATAAAAATGGACAAAACTAGCCAGCTCGCTTTCGTCTGAATGACCCACGACCGTGAAAATGCTCGAAGAATAACAGTAATGTAATAAATTTGGGATTCGAACCATATAGCTGACAAAAAATAAAAATGTAAATCTTATAGAAAATCGTGACCTAAATATAAATCGGTTCGAACTTTGAAATTAAAATCGTCAACTCGAGGAACGAATTATTAATCGGTTTTCCTATATCTACCCCTAATCGCATTTATTTTATACCAAAGTAACTGACAACCACAATTTTTTTGTTTTTGAAAGCCTGTTACGATTTTTTTTCTTCTTTGGATTCAACGTTACGTTCGAAGGATCGAGTTATTCCTATACCCCCAAAAGTGGTTGAAGAAAAAAAAGGAATTAGGTCCCATTGCCGAAAAATTGGATGGGTGAAAATTGTGAGAGTCTAGAAAAGTTTTTAAAAGAAAAAGTTTGACGGGGTAAAAAAAAAAAAAAAAAAATCGAGGGCGGTAAATTTGAAAATCGTTAATAAAATAGCGAGCGGATATCTGCAGGTAGATTTTTTTTTGTCTTCTCTTTTTCTCCTTCTTGGGATTAGAGATTGGTTGTACAATTAGTGTCGAACTTTATATCGTCGGTGAATCTCTTTAACCCTTCAGAAGCGAGTGTAATAAATAACACTGTGACCTAGCCTAAGGCGACTTTCCTAATTCACGGTATCGACCGGGAACCGAAGCATTTCTGATTTCTTGTTCAATCGAAATAGCGCAGATTCTCATTCCAATCCTGAAAGATCTCGGCCTCTGTCTCTCCCACTAGCAAAGAGGAGCTACCACACCATACCACACAGCTGGTAGCAGCTAATTTCTTCTCTACACCGCTATTTACGGTTTTCTCCAGCGAATTATTGTAGTTTACCACCATCGCGTGCTACGCCTGCGAATTATTCGATTACACTTCGTTTCTCTACCGTTCTCTTTTGCCCTCTTATTCCATACGCTTTTTTTGGCTGTTTTTTTCTTTTTTTTCTTCTTTTTTTCGGTTCTCCTCCACCTTCTATAGCTAGCTCTTTTCTTTACTCCCCTTCACCATCCCTACGGCTTTCCGGAATATCCCTCACTGCTGCTTCTCCTCATACTAATTTCTTCCGCCAAATAAAGAGCTACTTAACGCGCTCGAAATCATCAGCTAGATTTAACGGTAAATGGTCCGAGTATATGTTGTTTTTTTTTTTTTTTTTTTCTTACCATCTTTTCCAACATTTTTTTTTTTGGTCTTTTTCTTTTTTATGGAACAGTTGCAGACAATGGAGTCGCGTGTTCTGGTGAGAAATTTTTTGGCTTTTAGTTTCAGATTATTTTGTTTTCTTTTTTTTTTTTTTTTGCAAAAATTTTTATTTGCTTTACAAACCATATAAATTATCGTTAGACATCGTGGAAGTCGGGGGTCGGTATAGGAGTTTACTAAAAATCTGTTACAGTTTTATTATCCGTTGTTAAAATATTTTTCCCCCTACAAAATTCCTTGTTTTTTTTGTCTTTTTTATTTCTTATACGACTTTCTATAGTAATATTAAAGGTACGGATAAACCAGGCATGGCTGTGCAAAGTTACAATAAAAAAAAGTCGTTAAAACTAATAAAAATGACCACGGGGGTATCACGGAGCCGTGAACCTTCGGTTAGCTAAACTTTGCGGAATAAAATACGAAATAATTATATACTTATATATATAAAAAAAAGAAAAAGAGAGAAAAGGAACAAAAATAAAAAATTTCAAGGGTTCCGACCGGGTTTCGGCTATAAGACGTTGAAATTTCAACCGTTATTATACTAATTTTTTCATTTCCTCGCATATTATAGGTATGTTACAACATATCGTGTAGTTATATAATAATAGTGAAATTCGTATGATATCGTTACGTAGTACACAAGTACGTTGCTTGCGATATTCAATTACAATTTATTACACATTACAGCGATAGAGGTGAACTAATTCGTCTGGGTGGTTGTTCGCTGAGTCGAGTTTCAACCTTGGAATAATTAATATTAATAATAATAATAACAATAATTATACTAATAATAATAATAATAATAACAGCGTTATTTAGTGTTATTGTCATTATATTACTATGGAACTAATATTGTACGCTTCGTTGATTTTCACTAACTACGGCGATGTTAAGTTAGTACGAAGCTCGTTATTGCAAAGGTATTAACGACGCTATAGGTATATGTATTATAGCTATAGCTACAAGCTCTCGCTGCAGTTCAACGCCATCGTAGATTCGTATGTGAAAATGAAAACATGAAAAAATTGTTTTTTCATGTATTATTAGATACACATTCCGTGTGCAAATTATACAATAAAAAAAAAAAAAAAAACCAATCAAGCAATTGGTAACCGGAATGCATGTAAGGGATGCTATTTCCCGCGAAATGGTGATCATGTCTGATGATGATAAGGCAATGAAAATTGATAAAAATAATTCTTTTACGTAAAATCGTTCTCAGATTATTGGTAAGTACTTATTTGTGTATGAAAAAAATTTGAGAAAAGAGTCAAAGCAAGATGACGTAAATAAAAAAGAATAACCATTCTGAAGGGTTGAAAAGAACGAAAGAATAAGTAAAAATACATACCGTCTAGTCGGTTTTCGGAGAAAGTTGTAAAGGATTAGAAAAAAAAAGGTGTAGGTGTGTATGTTGGGCGAGGTATTTCGTTTCATGTATCTTTTGAAGATAGAGTAAAAGTATATCAGAGCCGTGGACCAGTGTCCCTTTTATATTTATTTTTGTCTATTTTTTTTTTCCGGTTTTATTTTTCTTGTATATGTTCAAATCATTTCTGCTTGTAAGGACTGTTTTACAAGAAGTTGAGATCAAGCAGAGATTCTTAAAGTTAGCTGGGCCCAACGGCTTGGTATTTGCATCACGTATTTCTATTCGAGCCCTCCATCAACGCACCACCCTAAGGGCTGCGCGGTAGGCTTCTACTCAAACGAAAACTTCCCCAAACAGAGCAAACGTTAAGTCAAGTTCTCCCGGGCAAAGAGCGCGAGGGACGCGAATCCGAGGCTCCTCTGTCTGCCTGAATTCTTCTACGTCCTCGTCCGTCCTGGCCGTACACTCTTTCTTTTACCTCTTTTATTTTCATCCCCGTAACTCGCCTTGAAGATCCTTGATTCGCGACCGAGCGTCGATATCATCAAATTTGGCGCCTTCAATTCTTCGAAATATTTTTTTTATTCCTAATTCGCAATTTTCCGATTAGACAAATAGATCGCGGACGTTGATTATCGGGATAATCCTTGCGCCGTTAGATGAAATTTAAATCAGAATCAGATTCAAGGAAATAAAGGAATTTATCTGTCTACTTGTAATCCTAGAAGCCATTAGCCAGAGTGCTGCATTCGAGCTGTTAAATCTTGGGAGGGGTTTCGTCAATTAAATTCTCGCAGGGGTTTGAATGAAAATGATTTTTACGATTCAGGTCTGCCTTATATATCTCCAGAGAAAGATTTTTTTTTTTACCTCTATACTAATCAATTATTATCTCGATCAACGAGATACTGGGCTATAACGCGAATGCGTGGTTTGGGAAGACTGTACCAAGTTATTTAATAATCCCGCATACCTCAAGGCTTTTTCAAGAATCTCAAGCTCACAAAGTTAATAAGTAGAAAACCCAGAATGCCGACAGAATTTTATGGAATATATTCTGGTATTTATTCACTAGATAACTTTCTCCGCCAAAAAATAGTTTTTAGATATAAGTATATAATATTCCACCAGCCATACTGAACATTATGTTATTAACTTCACCCGAAAGAATCGCTAAATGTCAAATATAAACTTTGATACTAATTTAGGGCCCAGCAAACAAACTTTGTAGTAATGAGAAGTGTGGAATGAATAAATGATTACAGGATAGGGGTTGAATTATTTATTTCCTCAGTTGCAACATTTACCTTCGCTTTATACATACGAGTACATCCACTTCGGGAAGATCAGTTCGATTTCCTTCGAAAACAGCGCCACGTTAATATTTGAGTCTTCAGACTCACGGTTAGTTTGTTATGCAGCGACGATTCTCTATTTCCATTATACAGAATGCACTGCTTTTCCTTCCCAGTAAATATTTCACGAACTTTGAGACGAGAACCAAGCGTCTTATTCTACCTCTTATATACGATTATAAGTCTAAAAATATACAACCCTCGGGTATTTTCATCGATTTAGTCAGTTTTTTCTCGACAATGCAGTAACGGTGTTCTAAGTCGAAAATAAAAATTTACACCGGGGGTAGGGGGTAGGCAGCTGTATGGTGTATCAAAGTTTTATATGGTCAGTGTAATACAAACGGCGGTACCTAAAAGTTATAACATAACGTCACGGTTAAAGCATTGCCCGCCCGAGGGAGGATAACATGTGTAAAGCGATAATTATTATGTCTATTGTTAAAGCACGGGGTTTTATAATGAACCGTTACACGCCGAAATAACAATTTTCGAAAACTATTCCCCGTCAAAAGTTAGCCGTTGTTGTTTGGCCCGGCTTTGTTCAGTTTATTATCTGCACCACGATGTTATATAGCATGGCGCACAATCAGCTCTTATATTTTCACGTCGATTTATCCAACGCGAAAATTTATCGTACCAAAGGGTGCCCCGCGCGATCCGTACGGAAGTTAAATTTAAAATAGACAAAAATTGTACGTAGAAAATTATTTTCGAATATTTATTTTGCGCCCAAAAAAAAAAAAAAATAAAAAAAATCTGCGACGTGTCTTTAATGACAAGATCGATACGTAGTTTCGATGACAAATAAAAATAAGATCAAATTTATGGCTGCAGCTGAATCGATTTATCAGCCTTTCGGTGGGTTTGAATAATTTATCGCAAGTAGGAACCACGCGAAAATGTTTCGAACAGTTTAACCTACTAACGAGTACCTAACTTAAATTCTCTGGTGGTTTTTTTCAAAAGTGTTTTCCACCTGAAGATCTACTCGAATTAACATGGGCCTCGGTTGTTTGAGTTTAGCTGTTGCATCAAAGTGTAGTAATTTTAAGAGTGCTTAATGAAAGCAGGGAACAAGTTTTCTCATGCACTACTGCAGTATGTGCATTATAGAGATGCAATTTACGCGGGAGGTGCAAAACCAGAACGAAAATTCTCAGGAACTTTTGTGTTTTCAGCTTCCAGCTGCGAAAGCTACACTGTTGGAAAAATTGTGTATTCCTGTCAAAAAAATTCGTAGTTAACGATATTATGTTAAATTCAATACATATTCGAATGTTAATTTAACGAATTCGATTTGAGTTAAGCTGGTATTCATGTTGAAAATTATTATTAACATAATTACACAGAACTTGACACATCTATTATGTTAACTTCAGAATAATAAAGAGATAACTTTATGTTTATGTTAAATCTTTCAAATAACATATGGTTTATGTATATAAAAACTAAAAATATCAATTCCAACTGTATTTTCAGTTGATTTGACTTAGCTATCATTCGTTATGAACATTCAATCATTTTCAATTTAACAGATTGATTACGTATTATTGACTCATGGAATGGAACTACAAATATCAACTTAAATCCCACGTTGAGGGTTTACATATCATGTTTTTGTGAAAATAACTAAAAAAAGTTAGTGGACCTAATGGGACATGCGAAATGAGTTAAAATTGACATATTTTTTCCAACAGTGTACGTATATACGCGTATATGTACTCGTACTTGTATGTATGTATAGTATGTATGTACGTGTGTTCCAATGAAATAGTAAAATACTTAAAGAACACAGAGCGCAGTACGAGTTCCTCTGATCGACTTACGATACGCCCCTTTTTTATTTTATTATATACGTAATCCCTAAGTGAGTTCCTTCACACCTAAGTGCCACGCGACAGGTCGTCGTAGATATCGATTTATTTAAGTCTAGACTCTAGACTTATTTGATACGTTCGACCTCAGGCCACGATGTGACCGAGTCTTATCTCCGTCACGTATCTCAAAACGCACGCATTATGTATCGCGGTATACTTAACTGGTACGTGTCCGAATTATAACACCTTTGATAAGTTACATGCATGCATAAAAATAACTCGATTTAGGCACAGTCAAAATTTTACCGCGAATCAATTTCACATCAAATGTTCTTCGGGTTTTATTTAAGATATACTTTTTCACCCATATCGATTCACCCGAATCGCTTTTTATCGTAGTACCTATGTAAGTACACATTTTTTCCCCTCTTCTTCGTCTCCTTTTCCTTTTCCTCTTTTTTTTATTTATTTTTTACAAAAAGTTGATGGCACGAAGCTAGGAGGCGGGAAAAGGTTTCGGCTCTAAAAAGGTTTCCATACCTTTTGGAATTCGGAAAATAAGTTTGTGTAGTTCGAAGAAAATCTTCTATCCAAGCATGGATTGATTCTTATTATCTGTAGGTCATTTAAAATTTCACAGGATCTTGAAGTTACAACTATTTTGCCATTTTATTTTGACTTTTGTTTGAACGAGTTTAGAATTCAAAGAAAAACAGCGAGAGCTTTATTCCTGAATATTGTAACACAATCGTAGGTATACAGAACGCGAAAATCGGATTGTGCGGAGTTATATAAAGTGGAGGATTTTTAGCGTTCCTGATCGCGCAAGGTTCATTCCGCAAATTCCAGGCAAGCAAAATTAAGCCCCCGGAGAACAAATCCTGTCGGGGAGCATGAAAATAGTGAAGGGTAGCCGTGCACAATAAGGGTAGAAATTGAAGTGGGTACTCGGCGGCATATAGCAGACAGAGAAACGTAAATACGCAAGGATCCAGAAGTTAAGGGTCTGGGTAGATTCTGACCGAGAAAAAAAGTAGATCGATAAAAAGTAAAGCCTTATAGAGTTGAGTATGTAACAGAGCATAGGATTAAGCGAGAACGAGATTTGTCAAGCTGTAGTTCAAGTTGTAATTATTTTCCTTAGGCTGTACAGCAGGCAAGGACCTCTTGTCGTGCCCTTGTCCCACCTCGAGGGAGTCATCTAGGGTGTATCTCGCGCATAGCGAGTAATCGTTTCTACTCCCTAGAAACCCGGTGTGACCTTTCTATCGGTTGTTTGGTTCGGAAAAGCGTGAAAATCTCGAGTTTGAGCTCCTGATGTTATATTCTGCAGACGCCAGGCCTCGACACCTCTTTGTCACCTCTCCTTACAGAACAAAGTGAGCAACTTTTTTTCCCACCTACATTAAAGTAGGTACGCCATTTCTCAGAGGGGATAAAAGGACTTGCTGATTTTTTTTTTTCAATATCAACCTGAGGATAGGTCGTCGTTTTTAATAATCGTATTGTGTATCTAGACACGATTGTAAGGGATTACGTTAAAGGGGAGGAAGATTTAGGGATAGCTGTGGTTTCTGTTATTTAAATCTCGCAGAAGTAGGTAAAAAAGAAAATCTTCAAAGCATGTGATAGGTACTTTTTCAAGCCTTTGACTTGAACTAACTTTGTTAAGGTCAAAAGTTAAAAGTTTTTGCTTGGGAAAAAAAAGTCTTGAATTTGTCTAAAAATAATTTTTTATATTACTGAACAGACTTGTATTAAAACTCCAATTGTTTCGAAGAAAGTGTATAAATTATAAGTCGATGGTAAGCTCTACTCACAAAAGAATGAACCGAGTTATATGAAGATTTTTGGCAAAGCAGCTGAAAAGTTTCAAGTAAAATAAAGAGACTATACCCAACCGAATTCGTCCATCGGTTGCAGAAAATCCCACGTTTTTTACGACAATAATAATTCTACAATTTTTTAATTATCCATTTTATTTTTACTGATTTTAACATCAATTTCATCGAATTAAATATAGTATACATTTTTGTTGTTTCAGGTGAAGGAGAAAGACGTAAAAAAAAAAAGAAGAAAATTTGAAATATTGTAACGTTCAAAATTTGTTTTATAAACCAAAAAAAATAATAAACAAAGAATAAACGTCAATTCCCGAACAAATCAGATAAATCAAATTCCGGAACGAATCCGTAAAAGAAACGCTTCAATTTCCTGAAAATAAGAGTCAGCGTAGTGTCGGACGGCTAGCCTGGAGTAGTTCAGGTCGGTAATGGGTCAGACGCAGTATAACGCGCGGATGCAACGCCTCACGTCCGACCGCGACGGTCTCGTACTACTCATTCTCGAACGGTATGCCACATCTAATAGCGCAGAAAGGCGCGCGGGATAAAACTGCGTGGTCGTATAGAGCGGGAGGTTTGGGTAAGGTGTAAGGTGTAAGGTTGAAGGTTTGACGAGTAGTGGAAGGAGGGCGAGGGAGTGAGGGGCTTAAGGTGGAACTGTGGAAGGCAGGTAGTAAGGTGAAAGAGGCACACGCACCGCGAACAGAACCGTCATATACATACATACATACGTACAGTACCCTTTTATACCTGCTCTGCTGCGTCGCTCTTTAGCGCACGTAGAGAGGAGCTTTTACGTCGACGACGCGACGACGGGATCGAGAGCTTACGCGCCGACGCGAAAGACTCTGGGTCGCGTACGCCCCGCCAGTTACTCTTCGCGAGCCAAGGAGCGCGCCCGCATTGTACTCCCGAACGCACTCGACGTCCGACGCCTCTCGTACTCCGTACTAGAATAATAATACATATATAATATAATACAATACAATACAATACAATATATAAATATATAATATAGATATATACGTACATATACTATATCCGCTATTTGATATCCCCAAGAAAAGTTTGCCACTTAAGTCACTTTTCAATTTCAACTTGCCACCTCACTTCACCTCTCACCTCCTCTACCTCTGACCTCATACGACGTACTATTTTGCGCGTCGAGAGTTTCTTCACCCGGTTTAAACGTGATCGGCAAAAAGCCGCGACGGATACTGAGATATCATTATGCCCATTACATACTTCAGGTAAAATCCCTGAACCCTATGCCGCGTGCGTGATAACCCACGATTACACGGTACATAGGAAGTCGCAAAAGAGAAAAAGAAAGAAAGAAGGAAAAGAAAAAACAAAATATATGTATAAAAAAATAATCACAATAATAATAATAATAATAATATATTAATAATAATAATAATAATCACGAGGTTGTATTTTCAGTACAACTGGACATTTTTTAATCGTCTAATCGTGGTGCGACTGTAGTTAATTATTTATGAAAATCTAGGGAAGAGATAGAGAGAGCGAGCGAGCGAGAGAGAGCGAGAAAGAGAGGGAGAAAAAGAGAGAGAGAGAGAGAGAGAGAGAGAGAGAAAGAAAGAAAGATAGAGATAGATAGATAGATAGATTGAAAGAAACGATGAATTTTTGAGACTAGGGGAATGATAATATTTTTAAACGTTATGTGAAGTTCTGGACTATAAATATAAAGACCATTGAGAAGAGAGGAATTGATGTTTATACGTGAGGGATAAAAAAAAAAAGAAAAAAAAAAAACGGATTAAAAGAAAGTTAGTGAAAAATTTTTATTAGGAAAACTTGAGTGTACTTTCTTCGAGTTATTTATAATAGGGTGGAAATAAAAATAAATAAATAAAATTGAAATATATGTATTATTGTGTGTTCTGGTGAATATTCATGTAAAACTTGGATATCTATACTGAATATTTTTTCGATAAACCAAAAGTTTGAACGAACTTGGATAATTATTATAGAAAATAATATTGATGGCCATATATATATTAATCGATAGTCGATGAATAAAATAATATATATTAATTGTGTGTGTATATATATTATAGTAATAATATATATATATTCGTATCTGTGTAATATAGAATAGTTTATCGTGTGTGAAATAAATAAATAAATAAATAAATAAATAAATAAATAGATAATATAAAATAAACGGATATAAACTGGAATTCTTTCTCACAATTGTAAACTGATATACATATAATACTCGTGACGTCAAAGAAAGAAAAAAAGACCAGAAAACCAAATAAAAAATAAAAAAAATAACCTAAAAACAAAATCGGAAAATAAAAGAAAACAAGTTTTTTTTTATCTTGTGCGCGTTTGTTAATAATTACTCTGTTGTAAACTTCGTGTGGCAAAGTGACTTCCACAAAGTGTGCCGGTGATAAGACTATTCAGCCATATCCCCGTGACGTCATCGTCAGCATTAATGATAAACGAAGTCAGGGGATCGAATTAAGGTCGGTAATTAATTTCGATTTTAATCATTAACCGGAAGGTCCGCGGCGCTCTCTATTCAATACGATCGGAGCTTTCCCGCGAATACTTTGCTTTTATTATTCATCGAAATGCTTTGGACGGAAGAATTTTCTTTTCTTTTCTTTTCTACTCGTTTCAAGGCTTTCATTTTCTACTTTTTTTGGTTTTTCTTTATAAAACATTTTTTATTTTTTCATTCTACATTACTTCACGCTTTACACTCTTAACCGCCCCATACGCATTAGCGGGAGGTCGAAAATCGAAAAACAGGTGGAATTATTATATCAAACAGGAAATTTTTTCTCTCAAAATTTTAATATCAAAACGTTTACCTTATATGTACCAAGAATAAAACTGCTTCCACCTGCCAGGTCACCGGATGTAAAGGCCGAAAATATCCTCCTAACAAGTTAAAAAAAGCATTGTTATTTTTGACAAAGGTCTTTTGTACGGTTCGTGTCTTTAATTTAATCAGCGTTGTTAAACCTTCGAGAATAATGTATTTCGCTATATATTAATTAAGCTGTCGATTTCGATAAAAGCTTTCTTTTGTACGAACGTATTACGGGGCAGGAAATTAACCGGGTAATTCAACGAATTGAAGAATCCCTAATTCCCTTTCGTTTCCTCCGTCGATACTGGAAAAAAGTAAAATTCACCGATAAACAGAAAAAACTACCACCAAACATATTTCCAGCTTTATTTAAATTTTTTTCTTCATTTAGGTACCTTATTCAATCAATCGAATAACACCAAAAATCTCGGGACCCTTATTTCCCAAACTTTGATCCAAATATAAGATTAGAAAAACGAAACCATTTTACCCCATTCACCGGAATATAATATAATCAGATTTTTGTGCATATCTATAATCAATCAGATTTCGACAGTCACTATAATAATATCAGTGCGTGGCACGTGGTTGTTTGCCTTGACATGACACGTAGACGAGGAATGATGGAACCCGTAAAGTTCCCTAATTAGTTTAATTCAGCGGTTCAATTTTCTGCTCATTATTTCGTATATAAATAATAACACAACAGATTACCAAAAACTGGAATTAGTATGCACCCCTGCAGCACGTGCAGTAAACGGGGATATGAATAATCGAGGAAAAAGTATCGGGCTGCAGTTTTGTTGCGGTAGAGTATTAATACAAATACCTAAAATAGTTTACGAATTAATAGCGTATATATATGTATATGCGTGTGTGCATATACCGATGTGTGGAGTGTCCCGTAAACCGGAAGGTTTTCACGCGCTGGCAGCATTACGCAGCGTCGTTACGCGCTCGAATAGTTCGTTTTCGCAGGCGTGTAATTCGATTACCATAAGGCGATTGAGCGTCGAAAACGGGAAACATGACGAACAGTGTATAAAAGTTGAAAGCCCCGATTTCGCGGGTCCGAGGATATAGAAATCTCTTTTTCATATATACAGGGTGTCCCAGAACTGAATGTCCAAAATGAAAGGGGTCCTAGGGGAGGTCGAACCGAGTAAATTTTCCCGAAGAACATGGGGTCTGCGAAGTCGCGTTCGCGAGATATCTCAAGTTAAAAAAAAGTAGCGCTTTGCGCCGCCTCGACGCGGCGCAAAGCGCTACTTTTTTTTAACTTGTGATATCTCGCGAACGCGACTTCGCAGACCCCATGTTCTTCGGGAAAATTTACTCGGTTCGACCTCCTCTAGGACCCCTTTCATTTTGGACATCCAGTCAATTTTGGACATTTAGTTCTGGGACACCCTGTATATGTTTGAGTGTTTGTGTGTCTGTTCGCGGCGTACCTGTTGGAGCTTTCGCTGTTTATTCATAGGGAATGGCGTCTACACGTTACACTTCGTATATTTATCAAATGTTATAAACGCGATGGTGTTTTCTTGGCCGAGTTGAACCGCTCCGCGGCTTTTCGCGACGTCGGTTCGGTGAAACTGGTAGACCGCATTTCCCACCCAGCTGACAGGGTGCTCCTTCAATGCTTTTAGCCCATCTCGTCGCCGTTCATACCTTCGCCACTATCCAATATCCATTAATTTTAATGATGCTTGCCGCATAACCGCTCGACACGTTTTACATTCATTGTAGTAAACTTGGCGCGTATAGCAATAAATCACCGTTCTCTTGAAAAGCTCAGTAACGCTAGTTCGCGGATCTAGGGACCGTGTATAACCCCGAGCTATGACCTCATACCCCTTTTTAGATTTCTTTCGCCAAGAACGCCATTCTAGCATTCGAAAATGAGCAAAAGGACGAAAAAAGGGAACCAAAATGTACGTATTAAAAGAAAAAAAAAAAAGAAAAAAGCTCATCTCCGTTACCGGTGGGCAGCTTAAGCTCTACTAAGGCACAAAATGACGGTATAGCCGGAGTCATTGTTGCATCGACGAAAACGGCGGGACAAAGAGCACGTTCTCTTGAGCGGGATGTTGGGTAGCGGTCACTAACTCAGTGGTTCATTCAGGAGGGAATGAAACGACAAAGAAAATGGAAGTGAACAATCTGTTTATTATCGTCGTCGATGGTAGTTTCTCTCTCTCTCTCTCTTTTTCCTCTTTTGTTGTTTAATGTGTTTAGCTGACGAGAGACTAAAGTCTGAATTTCGTTTCGTTTCGGTTCCTTTTTTTTTTCTTTTTTTTTTTCTACGTCGAAGAAATTTTCGACACCATTTTATTCCTACCTCCCTTACGGCTTACAGGTATACGACCAGGTGGTAAACAACCTTCTAAGCTCTACTGCACGCTACGGTATAATTTACAACGATACACGCGTTATGACAGGCAGTCAGTCAGAAATGGAATGAAACTATATAATGTACGAAGATATATTCATTCAGATACGGAGATTGATACGTAGGCGCCAATGGACAGCCCACTTAATAAGCCCTGGGTTCCAGGTTCAGTTATAAAGTTGAGATAAATATATACGACAGGGTTGTATACGTACGTTCCCGAGACAAGGTGATTTATAATTCATTTTTTTCAATAATAGTCGCCCCAAGGTATACACCCCTTTAATCACCATTGACGGATTTGCATTTCCTTTTATTCCTTTTTTTTTCAAAATTTTCGTCCAAACTCGCTTACTCGGAAAACTGAATAAGTTATTGATTCACATAATAAGTACATGAATAAATTAGTATTGAATAGACGGTATATAAACCTATTCAGATGATTTTATTCCCCGCTGCAGCTGATCCCGTTTCTGCGAAAATAAGAAGACGACGTAATTTTTTATTTTTTTTTTTCTTCTTATTTTTCTTATTGCTAGAGAATCTTTTTAGGGTATCGCGGCAATAATCACTGGTTTAGAATAGCCTTGTTTGTCGATGAGGAAAATAAAAAAAAATAATAAAAATATCCAAGAATACTGCCTGTACTTGGTATAGTAGATAGATATTCTGACCGAATTTCAAATTCCGTGACTTATCTTCTAGATGTGCTTCGAACAAAGTAAGTACTTTATAGTGGGGGCGCGAAGGTTGAGCTTTAAGCGACCTCGAAAGACTTGGGAGCTTTTTTTTTTTTGCCTTCTTACTTCTTCTTCTTCTTCTTTCTTTCTTTATTTCTTGAGAATAAATTAGTTCCAGGCGAAAAAAAAAAGGAGTGGGGTAACCTGCACGTATATTATACATATAGCTCTGTAAGTTCTAAATTTTAATTCACATCGACGATTTATAATAATATACTTAACACAATTAAATATTATTTCAAAAGAGAAATAAAATCCATATCTAGATATTCTTTCTGCACGTTATAATCATACTATACTCGTCGTGATTCGATGGTAACTAATATCACCGTGGTAAATTGGGGGTTGTCAAGAAAAAACGGAAATCCCTCTCCCCCCGGAGCCGCAGGAAAAAAAAAAAAAAAAAAAAAAAAAACGACACGAAATTCAATTTATAAAACGACAGAAAATAACAGCAAAATCGCTATTTAATGGCGTGTACAGTTTTTCCACGAATGAAATATTTTACTCGAATCAACAAAGTTGTTTTCGCGAATCAATATATACCTGTAGGTACGTGAAAAGAAAAAAAAAAAAAAAATATGTACGTATGTATTAACGTAGAGTATATAGTATGGGAGTTAGAAAAAAAAATTCCTTTTTTTTTATCATCATCATTCACTGACGAATTGTTAGAAATAGGGAATTTCATCAACGTCGTGGTAGGTATATAAGAGAAAATATAACTAAGCTGGGAGTAAATTACTCTGGTTATTCTAATTACTACTCACCCTTAATTCTTACGTTATCTTTGAAACTCTCATTCGCCATGTTGTCAACCGTTGCAGGGTGTATATACTTGAAGTCTCCGCTGTGTATACATATTATATATATGTATGGTATATATATATATATATATATATATAACTATCGCTCTATTTTCTCCCTATTCTTAATTCAACCCCTTTTAGAAATGATTATCAATGAATAAAGATAAGCGAAAATTGTTGTGTAGTCCTTTTGACCCGCGTTTATGTATGTACAGGTACTGTACCTACGGTATATATAATACATATATTGTATTTACAATGGAAGACGAATTACGGACACGCACTTGCACATATAGCTACGTAAGCCTTGTAATCATATGTACAGGGTGTCCCAGAACTGAATGTCCAAAATGAAAGGTGTCCTAGAGGAGGTCGAACTGAGTAAATTGTCCCGAAGAACATGGGCTCTGCGAAGTCGCGTTCGCGAGATATCACAGGTTAAAAAATATCGCTTTGCGCCACGATCGCGGCGCAAAGCGAATTTTTTAACCTGTGATATCTCGCGAACGCGACTTCGCAGAGCCCATGTTCTTCGGGACAATTTACTCAGTTCGACCTCCTCTAGGACACTTTTCATTTTGGACATTCAGTTCTGGGACACCCTGTATAATATACCCTAAAACCTTATATATATACACGTCTATTCGATAAGTAGATGGATCACGTCGCGTCGCGGGGTAAACCTCTCACGTATTATGGTGCCTTTTATTATTATCATTATTATTTTTTTTTCTTTCCTTATATATATATACTTTTTTACTTTACCCTCTTACTTTTCTATCTATCCGACCCCCGCGGCCGGGTCCGGGGGAGGCCCGTACGTATATGTACTCCGGCTATACGGGTACGGGAAAACATTTACGATATGAAACGCAGCCTTTCGTCTATATGTATGTACATACATATACATGTATATTATATACCTGCAGCTGGGAGAGA
The DNA here is from genome assembly GCA_949628255.1 of Macrophya alboannulata. NCBI lineage: Eukaryota > Metazoa > Arthropoda > Insecta > Hymenoptera > Tenthredinidae > Macrophya > Macrophya alboannulata. The sequence goes on along the minus strand of OX451206.1, from coordinate 47,953,314 downwards.
TACAATTCGTGTTCCACTTTTGTCTTTTCAAATAAGTAGCTATGGCGAGCGCCCGTTGAAACCGAGAGGATTACTGTGACGCAACGAAATGCTTGAAGAAGAAGAAGAAAAGAGAGGCTGGGGAAAAACTGAAATTGTATGCTTTTATTTCCGAATAGGTATATTGTGAAAGGTTTCATTTTCTTGAAGAAAAAAAATATATATTTATATACCTATATATGTGTATATATGTATATATTTTTTTTTTCCCCTTATATACCTTTCCCATTCTTCTCTCTTCATCTCTTCGATTAAATCACTCTCCCCATCTTTTATCTCTTTTCCTCTTCTTCGTTTGACCTTTTTTTTTCTCTTTTTTACAACGAACGATTCAATCCTACCCAACGGATCTCTTCTTGGACCGCAAGTTTTCTCTGTACCTACTTTTAGATTATTATTATTATTTTTTTTTTATTCCTTCAAACCCTGGAATTTATGGGGATAAGGGAATGAACAAATGCGGACATCGTATCGGCAGCAACAAAAATGTATATAGAAAGATTTTTTGTTAATTTTTTTTTTTTTTGCTATAACAGTTTCGGTAAATTACTTCAATTTTTTTTTTTTTCCTTTTTTTTTGTATTATTTTCGATAATAACTCGATACTCCGAATAACGCCCAGTTTATATTCCTGCATCAAAGAACCGGTCGTAAGTAATGCGTAGGGCAGCTGTTTCTCACTTGAGATTTATTGTCTTTTATCTCGCCATCGTTATATAGCGTGCTTAATGCCGAGCGACTAACGTTTCAAGCGTGTTTCCCGGTGTGGATCGATAAGCCAGGATATTAGCGATATTAGCACCCGTTCTCGCAATTTTTTTCTTCTTTCTTTCTTTTTTTTTTTTTTCTTTTTATCTCATTTCGTCTTTCTTTCTATCTATTTTCATTTTTTCTTTTTTTCTTTTTTTTTTTTCTCGGTTTATGAAATTTATGCTAATTTTTGGAGCACACCGGCCGCTTTTATATCTCGGAATATTATTATCGCTGCAGCTTGAAACAGGTGCGCTGAATACTGCAGCGGATATATCGAAATTTACAGATAATTTTCTATAATCTAATTATCTACATGAATTATTTACAAAAAAAAAAAAAAAAAAAAGAAAGAAAGACAAAAAATGAAATAACATGCACTGCACGCCTTTACACTTGATAACTGGACGAAATCCCTTTTTACAACCCTCTTTAAATATATCCCGGTGAAGTTTACAGTATAGGAAAATCTCTCTGGCTAAGCCTCAACGACTTCTATATAAGAGATATGAAAATGTCATAAAGTTGTAATCGGATGGAAGATGTTACTGCCAGTAGTAAAAATATGAAATGAACAGCAACAGATTGCAAGCCCATTATATACCTACCTACATACCTACCTTCATTTTCCTTCCCATCCCACTTTTTTCTTTCTTTATTTTTTGGTTTTATTGCACGGAATTGTCACACGCGTTTACCCCATCATCAGAAAAAAAAAAATATTCATAAAGGAGATAAAAACGGTCAGTTATCATTTAAAAATAATCATTCATCCCATTTCTCAGTTATCTTAACGTTTCAGGTCATGTTTCGCATTGTTTACCGCATCCGTTTAGTTAATATAGTGCCTTGGTAAGTCTCCAGTTCTGGATGCCTACTCTACCTATACGGTAGACTTAACGTGTGGTTGTATGACTTAGTGCAGTCGTTGTGGCCATAACTCTAACGATGTAGGCCGTAGGTTAGACCAAGCTTCGCTTTGGTCGTGGTTCAAGTCTAGGTGGAGGTGCAGGCTATACAGTATAGTAGAACCGCGCGACTTCCTACGGAATAGATCTGGCACCGTATACTAAGTACTGCGGCGATAAGCGGGCGACTACTTTGCATCGGACTGTAGCTGCTGCAACCGAGGAGTTGTAAACGTGCATAGATAATATATATACGTATATCTAGGGTGGTAAATGTATAAGTTTACAGCAGGGTGAAAGTTCTCCTAGACCAGATTTCTCTGTGTATTTATTTATTTATTTATTTATTTATTATGCAGCTGGTATTGCTCTATAAAGATTTCTGTGCAAGGCATCTTCAACCCCAGGACCCTAGCCCCCCTGAGGCGAGGGCTTCGTTTCACTCGGTGAAAAAGTAAATTAAAAGTAAAGCTAGGGGAAAGATTAAACTAAAAGAATTATTTAAGTAGCGAAAGTGAGGGACGGGGTATGGGCAGGTATACTTATATTTACTTTTCGTCATTTACTCCTCAGGCATGCTGCACTAGCCCAAAGTACTTTCGCTATTATTTCACGAAGAGATAGAAAAGTACGAATTGTTTAACAATTATTTTTAAATCGTGATTTTCGTTCGCAGAAAATTTTTCAAATCCTTTTAGGTTGGTCACTTACTTGTTCCTGCTTGTTATTACACACATATACCTATATACGTACAAGTATATGGGTTATAGAGCGTAAATGTCCTGCATTTATTGCGACCGAGACTCCCCCCCGAATGATATACACAAATTTCATCCGGTTACGAAACGCAAAGTTACAGATTAAGCAAGCATGAAATCCTATTATAAAAGACCCTATTGATGATAACAGCGACCGTAAACTTTAGGCTTACGCGCACCCGGTCCCTGTGATTTGTGGTTCCGGTCTCCGCGCTTGTTATCATTATTGTTACGTATTTTTACTTCGGACAACTTTGCTGCGGTGAACACCGTAAACCTATTCAAAAAGTTAACAATAATTCACAGAAGCTAAACGCGGACACAATACGCAACGAGTATGAAATAATGATTCATTAAAAAATAAAAAAAACCAACCCTTTTACTTAAATTTTACGTCTAAAAAAAAAAAAAAAAATCAATCAATCATTGAACGATCATACAAATTTCAAATACCTACTCGACGTTTGATTATATACCATGATGAGCAAGAAATATGATTGATAATCGCGTATAAAGTGTGCAAAACGGGAATGTTATAATGCAAAGGTAATTAGCTGAACCGAAACAAAGTTTAGAATTCACAGGGTCCCTACGTCGAGACTCGATCTCGCTAATGGATGGAGTTCAGTTTAGAGAGAAGGTTTTTGAGATGAGGAGTCGGTTGGAATACCGGGTGGGGGGGTTTTAAGAGGAGAAGAGGAGAAGGTATGATATTAATCTAAGTTCTGAGAAGTCAAGTGGCTTATGACTAAATTGTTCCGACATCCCGTCGCACGGTGCGTGTCATTGTGTTGCTGGATGAATCCAATCACTACGTAATTGGCATAAGATACACACGCGGCTAAATTGGACATTGTAAATAGAACAATGGGCGAGTTAGAGAATTGTCGTATCGACGATACACACAATCGGAATGGATAGGAATCGATTTTCGAATCACATATATGTTTCTGCCCGTTATGACAACGAATTTGTCGTCGGATCCATTGGGAACGATAAGGTCAATCCGTAAATAAATGAATTCGAGAGAAAAAGGAATGTATATACCTAAATCGATCGCAGAATCAAAGAGCGAATCGAATACCTCGTTTTATTGTAATAATTGAACAGGAAAATACCGCGATTAATTCGAACGGTATTTATACGTCAATCCCAAAGCCCATTACACGCGGAGGAAATAGAATGAAATAAATTAAACAACTGGAATAAGGAGTTGGAGAATTTTTTTTTTTTTGCTTTATCGCGGATATAGGAACGGATATGAAAATTTCTGTACAAAGAAACGCAGCAGAGGTGTAAGTCATTGCTGTATTTTCGTGGTAGTCTGAAGTCTGCAACGGGTGTCTGTCTAGCTACTGAATAAATTGACGAAAGCTTAGGTTAACTAGATGGTTGTTTATTAACGAAAAGTTAAACTTTTGGTAACCGTAGATAATCCAATTGGCTTGGACCTCGTTATACGGCGACGTTGGTAAATCCACTTATATTTCATCAGGGTTTAATTATTTCCGGGCGGCACCTCGGCGGACCGGGCTGCAGAAGGTTTACGCAGCAGTAAGGTAAGTTTTTACACGATGGTTCTCGCCACGTTTCTCGAGCGAACGCCATCTTGTTATACTTACCCCTGCCCATCCCTGAACCCCCCCCCAGCCTCACCCCGAGATAACGGTCCGGAAAATTAAAGATTTATCCGGGCATCTTGAATCGTCTCGACTCCCGAAAAGTTTCGCAATTTAGCTCGACTTTCATGCGCACAGATTCCCTTCCAAGGACCTAATTTTTCTCCTTTGCATTGCCTTTCCCTCCCCCCGCCCCTCTTCCACTCTAAACCGCTCACCTTTTTTCGAACGTCAATGGCAGTGTACCTGAACGAAATACAAACGAACGACAAAAAAACAGAGTAAAAACCAAAAAAATATTGAAAATTGTACCGTTTTTATTGAATCTGATGAAATTTCATCCTAGTTGCAGATCCACTATCTTGCCATTTGACATAAACAGCTTATCATAACACCTCCAGGGTTTATTAAGCACAGTATCAAGTGTATATGGGTTTATCTATCAAGTATTCTACTAATTCCACAGTACGTCTCCTCGCCGAAGATTTTGCGGATCGTACAATGACGTACCCCCCCGCTTCTGTAGGGATGCACGTATGGTTTTAGTCGCAGTAACATTCAGTATAGCTCGAGGTATTGTTGCGAAATCTACGGCTGCTGTAGTTAACTTCTACAAAGTTATCTATGTAGCCAGCCGGTAATTGTAGCGTGCAACCAGACAGCCTGCAGTCAGCCATCCAGCCAGTATGCTGGGAGCTGGAGCTGGAGCTGGAACTGCCTTCCCTTTGGCCCTCGCGCACTGCACGCGTTGGTATAGGTATATTATAGTCATATATTATGTAACTGTGTAATACAGGGTGTCCCGGAACTAAATGTCCAAAATGAAAGGTGTCATAGAGGAGGTCGAACTGAGTAAATTGCCCCGAAGAACATGGGGTCTGCGAAGTCGCGTTCGCGAGATATCACAGGTTAAAAAATATCGCTTTGCGCCACGATCGCGGCGCAAAGCGAATTTTTTAACCTGTGATATCTCGCGAACGCGACTTCGCAGACCCCATGTTCTTCCGGGCAATTTACTCAGTTCGACCTCCTCTATGACACCTTTCATTTTGGACATTTAGTTCCGGGACACCCTGTATATGCATAGATATACACGCGAGTTTACATTTACAGCTATAATACGAACCGCGCGTTGGGTAGAATACCACCTTCTCTAACCCCGCCACTCACCTCGGTGATTTCCCGCTGCTCATATACGGAATTGCATAAACCAATTAACCAGACGCAATTAATTATACTCAAATGTTGATAAATTGGTGCATCGTCAAGCAGGCTAGCGGGCGAGGGGGAATTTATATTCATAAACTTGCATGTGAGAGATTTAAGTACGTATGTATCCTACCTATGTACATAAATACATATACATACCTACATAGAACCTGGAGTGGAAAAAAGCGACGGGATTTATCCCAGAACGAATTTTTTGGTTCTATGGGATTTGGAATGGGACGATTTCTGAAGACTATGTGATATAACTTAGGACCATTGCATTGTTGTCTTTATGATTATTGCATTCTTTACGTAACCATTGCAGGATAAAAGTACGCAGTTAATGGACGTGTTTCATTTTTAATGCTCGTCGTTATTATAGCTAGACCATACTTTTAGCCATTTCTAAGTGCTCGGATTGTGATAGAAAATATTCCTGCAACTTGGGGGAAAATATAGGACGAGATTCTGTACGTGCGTTGCGTTTTTTTTTTAATGCTATGAGGAGAAGAAAAAAAAAAAAATTGAAAGTTGATTGTTTTTATAAAATATTTGTTCGCGAAATTGACTTTTCACTCCTTGTTTGGCGGCTGGCCAAATTCAAAGGCTTCGATAATTGAATAATTTAACGGTGTTAGGGGATGGCGCGGCGGTCGTCGTCAAAGTGGATCCTGGTTCATCCCGGCCGGGGTAAGACACACCTAGCAGAAATCTCACTAATTTGCGTCGTCGTAGCCTCCTGTGATCTCCCTTTTCTCCCATTACGCGTCTTAATTGCTGAAAAATTGTTATGCAAATATCCAGATCCTGTTCATTATTTTTAATTTATTATAAAACTTTTTCGAAATCCTCTCAAGGGTATTTTAGTTGTTGGTAATTATAATTTATCCTCTCCTTTTCTCTCTCTTTCTCTCTTTTTCCATCTCTCACACCTCAATTTTCAACCCCCTCGGTACTTTCCAGGCTTTCGACTTGAAAATATTCACCATTCGTACATCTACGTCTCATTGTCAGATTGAGAAAATCATTTCGTTCTTGGATAACGGGTGGAAGACTGAGACGGAGATAGAGATAGAAATACCAGAACCAGACTCGAATTACACTTCATAACTCGAGGAGAATCGAAATTGTCTAGTCGAGGTCTCGGTGTAAGGGTTGATTACACTTGTACATACGTAATCCTGGTACGTATAGGTACCTATCTTGCGCCAGTTAAGGCTCAAGTAATTTTCACTCCACGTACGTTATATAGGATTTTGCAAAATTATTTCTCGAGGTGAATTTCGAGATTTGAAAAGACAGTTAATTACCTCAACGTCTAGCAAAGAACGGGACAGAGTTCGTGAATTAAACGTGTAAACGAAATTTTGTCAAAATTCGAAGAAAAAAAAAAAAAATACAGCACAAATTTTGTCATCCAATTACCATATTACTGCTCCGGCGTAAAGTCAAACTGACGGTATTCAAGGCTGTTACAATGTAGTATATAGCTACTTGTGTCACCCTTAATCAGCAAGCCTGCCTCCCTTAAAACGGGGCCAGAGACAACGATTATTATGCGTACAGCGATGGTTTTGATGGAGAATTAGGTAATGTCAGAAAGTTTGTGTATAAATTAGAGTTGGGGAACGTCAACCTTTCTCTCACGTCATTACTCGCACAGTATATAACCCTGATGACTAAACCGCCTACACGTATGCTGCTTATCTTGGCTCTGCTAATAGCTCCTAGTCTACGAGGGTGACGAGGACATCCACGAGCCTGAGTCGGATAGCTAAATGTCTCGGCTTGTCTATTTTCAAAACAACCCGTTGAACAATAATTATAGTTATATTCTTGCGTCTCATCGTTGTCCCTGTCTCAAAAAAGTATAATCAATAAATTAACAAAATGTCAAAAATACGTCGATAAAATTTTTCCGAAAATCTCTTCGCCCATCGAATGATCGATTTTTGTCAACTATCGTTGACGTTCGGTTCACAGGGCGGTCAATTTGTACCAGAAATCGGGAAACTATTAACGAGGTAGAGCAAGAGCAACATGGTATAAGCCGTGATGATTTGAATGCAGAAGGGACTCTGGGAGTTTGGCGTATGTAAAGCCGTGTTTGTGCTATCATTACGGAACGGTTGTTGGGCTTAGCACAGCATTGTGTTTTGTTGACTGGCGCACCGATCCGCAATCATTGTCTCTAATTATACGACCAATCATCGCCCTGGGCAAAGATGAACCGTAAACAGAACTATACTGCGGTCTAAACTGCAGGACATACGGATATGTATATTCAGTGCATCCCATGATGAATCGTAGATATTAACTTTGAGACGGTTTTTCCGAATGGATTAGGAATATCGCTTATTATTCATGGGGTAAACCCCCTTCCCTTGGATTAAACGAAAATCTTGGGAATTTTAAGAATGTACCAAACCCGGGTTGTATAGTTGTTGGGAAAGAGAGCAGCCGGGTGGAAATATCCGGTTGCTTTTTAACGAAGGGACAATTCTTGTTACTCCCAAGGGAATGTTTCTGGCTCTAGAGTCCAGGTCGTCCCTTGGCAAGCAGAGCGCGACGGTATATTGAGCGACGGTAAAAATTTATACTGAAAATATATCAAGAATTTCGAGAGTTGTTTTTCCAGGATAATTGCTGTCTACTTCTTAACGGTGTGTATTCTGCATACATACATTTACCAGCTCGGGAATTATTCCATATCATATCATAATACCGTATATTCATGGTAAACATCATCATTCACGACCTACTTGGAAAAGCCTTAGCAAAGATCTTGGTCATGAACAAAAAAAAGTGTGACCAAAGTCCGTGACACGAGAGACTTTGCTGTCGAATTCAATTCGACCAACATAACTTATAGAGTTGCTTTTTTTTTTAAACTCAGCTCACAGAGAGAGAAGCACAAGGATCGCAGGCGACTGTAGAAAACTTTTCTTTCACTCAGAGGTGAAAGTTTTTATTATTTATTTTTTTCTAAACTTGACCTTATGTTCGGTTTTTAGGGCGAAGAATTTGGGTATGGGAGGATACGAGGTTTCTTCGAAATGAAGTATTTTCGGTTAAATAAAACCGCGTTCACTCGATAACTGCGAGAGTTTTGACCTTGGAATAAAAATCGAGAAAAGAATGAGGAATGGTATTGAGGGTTCGGGATCTGTTTGCCGGTTGGATTGGCCGGAATGTAAAATAGACAACCTCGAGGAGAAAAAAAGTGACCCGCAAGTTTGAAAGACCCAACTGGGCAGTGGTTCGAATGAAATTTGCATTAACCGTAGGTGTATACCAAACGCAGACGCATACCTTGGTTTTCTCTCTCACCCCTTACCAGCCAACCCTATGCTTTAACGCTGAGCGAATTCTACCCCGGAAATACTCCCTGTCACTGTCTGTCCCTTTCTCCATTCGACGTTTGAGTTCCCCGGGACTCAGGGGTCGAATTTCTGTTCCTACGTCGGCTGAAGAACATCCAGAGAATAATTTATACATTTATAAGTACACAGGGAATGTGAGAGACGTATACATACGAGTACGCGTTCCGGAATACAAATTCAAACTACTCAGCTCCGTATGTTGAAATAAATTTTGAGACTCAACAATTTTCTTCATCGAAATGTAATTTTGTTTTTTTCTTTTTCTCTGAATTTTCGTTCGTTCGCTCGTTCGTTCTTGTATTTTACAAACACGTAGAAATCGAAGCGAGGCAGGACTTTCGAGAGTTGGCAAGACGAGGCGAGGTCCATTTGATCGGCACAAAAGCCGGCTTAGCGAAGCTTATGCGATTTACGAACTTTCTCTGTACAAAGTAGAACAATAACAACGATATTTCATTAGGAATTGGGGGGGTTGGCAAGGGCAGGAATCGGAGCAGGCCGTTTGGTCTTTCAAGGAGATAACAATTTGAGAAGGATGAAGCTATATCCTTTTGGGCAAAGTTCAGATTTTTCGGAAGCGAAAAGAGCCTTGGGTGTCAAGTGGCCGAGAGAAGTGCGGCAAAAGGGTGCCGGATCATAATGCTTCGTAATAATTCATTTCGAATCCACGGTCTTCCGTCCTTTGAAAGGGGATCGCGGAGCTCCGGTACCTATTTAGGCTTGGTACACATGAATTATTCTGTTTTACTTGTACCCCTGCAGGATGTAGGGAAGCGAGCGTCGCGCACCTTCCGACAGACACGGACCGCTAATAATACTTTCGACACCCGTCATCTCGTAATCGCATTAGCGGGGGAAAAGCAGGAGAGTGAAAGAGCAAGAGAGAAAAATACAGAGAGAAAGAGAGAGAAAAGCGTCAGTTTTCCACCCTTCGTATGCCCACGTCCGCTTCTCTTAAATAGCAGCAAATCGGAATCGAAGTGAATTTATGTAGGTATACGCTTGGTGTAGAGCCGACCCTGCCGATGAAAGAGCAATGAGAAATGCAATCTAAATTTCATTATTCACTTCTTCTCAAAAACCTATATACCACCATTCTTTTCATGGATTCGACGTTTTTCAAAATCATACAGCTAGAAATATTCAAAGAGAAAAATAATGCGACACGACGCGTTGCGTTTGACGAGATGTAAATTTGGCAGGATGCGGGAAGAATCGCGTATGTTCTCACCCTTCTATTAAATATATGTATATTCGGAAATCAAGAGCAATCAAATAATCGAGATTCATTTTAAACATCGATTTTGCAATTTTTAATTACCCGAATTGAGTTCTTTGAGCTTTGTGATCATCCATATCAATGATGTATTGATTGGAAATAAAATATGCTTTTCCGAAGTATGTAGGTGGATTTAATTTTGTTCGAGGATGGTTTTTTTTTGTCCTTCTGTAGGGAAACACGTGTGTTATAACCGAAAACTAAATCGTAATCTTGTACGGAATCACTGGCCTGGTAAGGGTTAAGGTGGAGAGATATCGTGGATGACCGACGCGTCCATCTCGCAAAGCGTTGTAGGTCACGGGGTCATTCTCGTTATTCGCGTCACACACGACGGGATGACAGAGACCCCCCTTTCCCTCCCTTCCCTCTTCCGTGTGCTCTCCGGTGTCCCCTTTCCTTGGCTTCTTGTTCCCCGGGGATCTCGTAAACCCGGGCCCGTAACAAACCACGTCCTGGACGCCCACCACTCCCAACAACATCCCGCAGGAGCCCAACGACCATCCTTGCCCAGGACCAAAATGGAGATATAAGGCTAGGCGACACGTATGGAATTGGTAGAGCCTCTACCAGGAATGATACGCTCCGAGACTCGGACGTTTTCCACGATGAACTAGCGGAGAATAATAATCACATTAGCAAACCACGTAGATAGCGAGGTATATAGTGTCGAGATATTCTCATACTCATGATTAAAAGAATAAGATAAAACGTGTACACTCGTATCTCAGCCTGCAGACCTCGAAAATGTGTGAAAGTATAAAAGGAAGAGAACGGGTGGTGAAAAAGCGCGGGTTGTTAAACGGACGAGTTTCATTGGTCGATAAGCGTTGTGGAGCTTCAAGGACACGCTCTATCACCGGGCTAGGTGCAGCCTACCAGTCTAGTTTACTCTCTATTATATCCCGGTGAAATATAAGCCCCCCAATAAATAACAACCCCCTGTATCAAGCCGTGGGCAGAGAGGGCCGCGGGTGGGTATACCTTATACATACGTGTATACGTATAGATGTTGCCACGTATATTCACGGACATGAACACTCGCTATTCTCTATACCTTCGCCACGTATACCATCCATTCTCGGGACTAGGTTAATGGGATATGCACGATACAGGTTCGTTTCGTTGGGATTCAGCTTTATGGTGATAGATTTTCGATGCATC